>JAODKL010000118.1:18044539-18059126 GCA_026780765.1 Petrocephalus schoutedeni
ATGGGTCCTGCACAGAGCCAGCTAGGTCTACCTAATACAAATGGGTCCTGCACAGAGCCAGCTAGGTCTACCTAATAAAGGAAAGGGGCCAAATACAGCTCTGAAAAATTAAGAGACCACAGCAACATTTTTAGTTTCACTCATTTCTCAATTTATGCATATGCTTCTGTGTAAAATCAACATTTTTTTTTGTAAACTCCAGCCTGGCTCTTCCCTGCTTCTCATTAATGATGGGCTTCTTCCTTGATTTATGGGACTTCAGTCCTGCTTCTTGGAGCCTGATACAAACTGTCCTAGCAGTGCACTTCAAACCACTTAATGTTTCCCATTCTTTTTGAAGGTCACTTGAGGTCATCCTCCGATTTATGAGGCACTGCTGGGTAAATTGATGGTCATCTCTGGCATTACAAAGTCGCTTCAGCCCTCTCCCTGGCTGGTTTTTAGCTTTGTGTACTGCTGTCTTAGAAACTTTGAGCCTGGAAGCAGCCTGCTGCACAGTGTAGCCTTCTGCTAGCAGAACCAGGATTAAACCAGGATGAGGAACTGAACACAAAAATATGAACACTAGATAACAACGATATGCCTTTGTTAATTAAAGTTTAAACAAGCTCCCTGTACCGGATTAAGGTCGAGATATGTTTGATGGTCCTCTTGGCTTGGGGACAGCCCGTCAATGGCCTCAATATACTTCCTGTCCCCCAGGTAGAAATGGGGGAACGAGACAACAATGGGGGCCCCTGTAGCAGTGGGAAGACAAGACGTCCCAGTGAGACGCCCCCACACCCTGCTTTCACTGATGATGCACATGGGCAACATTTGCTTATACATCTGTCAAAGTAGAACTCAAGGGACACAAGTGAAGATAAAAACATGCAACAGTCTAATAATAACCCGCTTTCTCTTCTGGGTGAGGGGCCATTTGTGGGAAAGGAAACACCATATGACCCTGTCCCCCCTGCACTCTGCTTTCATTTGAAATGCTGAGGACTCCAAGAACATGATGTATACATCAGGGCACAGTTTTGAAAAAGTGATAATACTTAAAAGTTTACAACACTTAGCCAACACCTAAGGTTATAAATTATCAGGCCCCAATCATGTACAGAAAATTCATACTTTGCTACTCGTCTTACTGTGATCAAACTTGGCAGTTGACATGTTTGACTGGGCTACGGACGCCCTTCCTTACCATTACGGCAGACGCTGACATCAAGCACGCCCGTGCCCAGACACTTGTCGGCGGTCAGGCAGAACCCTGCGTTGGCAGGATTCTCCTCAGGACTGGCCAGAACTTCTCTTGGTGGGGCAAAGCGGTACGCAGGGATCCCTTTCACCTCCACATCCTTTATGTACGTCATATATATGGACCTTCAAGGAAGGCAAGACAGAGCAAAAAACTGAATCAATGCACAGACCCTCATGCACGCACAGAAATACATTCAATCATAAATTCATACTCATATTTTCCATATATATGATCCAAATGACTCTTAGCTTGATTTACGATCAGAGTTTTGAGGTTTGATATTGTATAACTTGATTTGACAGCATAAACCAGACCTATGTGCCGGATTCGGGCCAGAGGGAGCTATTTCTCTGCCAGCAAATGCCTTGTTCTTCAGCTGGCCATTATGAGTATTGTTAGTGCTATCTGTTTGCTCTTGCTTTGCTCTTGAGTGTTTCCTGTATGTGTCGACAGCTGTTTCTAGCTTTTGTATTTTATCCTGTATTCCCACATGCGTTAGTCTTGGATTTGTCACTTTGCCTTTGTTTGACCCCTCTTGGTCACTTTTTGTTCCATTACAAATGTAAGACCGAGCTTGCTTTCTTAACAAGTGAAACATAAGTGGCGAAAAGGCAAGTCAAGGCGAGTCAAGCAGATATGGAAACTACAGAGGAAACTGCTATTGATAATATGACAAGCAACCTGGTGTACCAAAATATTCTCATGCCCCAACATAACAATAACAAGGCAACGCCCATTATAGGTGAAAAGTCAGAGCCAAATAAAAACATGACCTCCAACATGTGCAAATGCTGAGGTCAGATTTTCCACGGCAGGAATTCTTAGCCAAGGAGAGCTGTCATTTCCATAATCACTTGTTTACTTTAGTTCAGTCAAGGTTGTCCAGACAGTTTTAGTATATTGAGCGTGTGCATGTGTGTTGGTTATTATTTACATCAATTTTGTTAATTTATTAAAGTTATGCATAGTTCAGTAGATCGAGTGGCCTCATGAGTTTGGTCAGAACACTATAAACCAGCGTTTCCCAACCCAGTCCTCAAGGACTGATAGTCCACAGTTTTGCTCGCACCCAGCTCCCAGTAAAATGTGGACTGTCTGTGGATCCCAGAGGACTGGATTGGGAAGCACTGCTCTAAAGAGTTTTACTGGCACTCAGTTTGCCAGACCTGCCTACAAACCTGCAGAGGTCTGGAGAGAAGACGTCGAGGCGCTCGTTCCTGGATAGGAGTGGGTGGAATGTGCTGCCATCTGTGCCGTTGATCATGTTGCTCTGGTTGGAGGACCACCACGTCATTTGGCTACAAAGAGGACAATGCTGTACAAATGAGCACATCCTGGCCCCAGTACTTGCATACAAAAGGATCATGTATTAAAAAATTCAACATCATGATATTTCTATTTGGGACATGGTCATTAGAGAAACTATGTTAAAGGTCATGCACCATGACTCAGTAAACTCACACATACATTGTAATTGGTAACAATTTTTGAAGCCATTGGGGCACACATTTCTACTCAGAAACATTGTTCTTTGCACTTATATTAAGTTAATTTTCTTTTTTTGGTGGTTTGCTTTTCTTTTGCTTTGGAATATTCCTTCCTGTTACCTTTCGCCATTCCATGTAACTACTTTGGTGTAGTCCAAGTAGTCACTCTCACCCGTCAGGACAACAAAATGATTGTCTAGGCTTCCATTTTTCTGGCAAGAGAAAATAGCAGCTGTTATAATGCCAGTATACATATCTAAAAACCAATAATCAAAATTTTTAGATATATAATCTATTGAAGGAATCTATTGAAGGAATATTAAATGGAAAGATATTAAATGGTAACAAGGTTACAGTTACAAGGAGTTAGCAGGAGTCAGCTTTGAGCCATTTTGAATTAACATGAAAAATCAAGATGTATGAATATATGAATACATTCAGATGAATCAAGATGAACAATAAAAATGCCCATAATAGGTTTATATACCATAAGTATAAGCATATCTCATATAACCATATATACATTCACTGGCCACTTTCTTAGAACACTCGTATATCTGCTCATCCACACAAATATACAATCAGCCAATCATTGTGGCATCCATTCTGTATATAAAATCATTCAGACAATCATTCAGTCAAAAGTTTCAGTTCAGGGTCAGTTCAAACATCATAATGGGTAGAAATGTAATTTTTGACTGTGGCATGGCTGTTTGTGCCAGATGGGGTGGTTTGAATATTGCAGAAAGTGCTGATCTCCTGGGATTTTCACACATTACAGCTGAACGGCATAATTCCAAGGACCCAACTTGTCTTATGTCAACAGTTCAGGCCAGATGATGCAGAGATGTGGAGAGTCTTTTCTAGGTACATATTGTACTGCATTGAGTCACCAATACCATTCAAGAGTGAGAACCACATCTAAGTATTGATGTTTATCATGTGTAAAGTTTATGGCCAAATTTAACTAATTGCTACTTCCAGTGGCATGCTAGACCTGCACAAGTCCCAATACTACTGTATGGGCCAAATTGCTTGAGTCATGGTCTCTAGAAGGATCAGCAAATGTTTAGCAGCCCAATCAAATTTGGGCTGGGAAGTAATCAGACCCCAAAAGAAAGGAAACACATAGGGGTGTGGAATAGCAGAACCCTGTCAGTGAAAAACATAATGGAGGCAAATGGTCCAGGATAGATGATACTCAAGAGGCCCGTTGTAATGATAATTGTGAAAAGACATATGAAAAGCGTATAAGAATCAGTGTAACTTTGGACACCCTTCTGCAGACTCTCCAGCCTTGGTTGTAACTCTGATTTTACAATAAAACACTGACTTTGAATTCTACACAAACAGCTCCTGACTAATGATTGGCTCAAAGAGAATAACTAGGACAAGAGTGAAGGAAAAGTGGCCAATGAGTGCTCAGCATTTGTGGGATGTTGTTCAGGACAGCTGGAAAAGCATCCCAGGGGGGCACAGTGGGGTCAGCCAGTGCCTGGAGCAATTGGGGTAAGGGCCTTGCTCAAGGGCCCAATGGTGACACCTCTCTGCCCACCCAAGGATTTGAACTAGCAACCTTCTGGGTCCCAACCCACAGAGCTGCACCTCCCAACAAATTAATTTTTTGTCATTGCACATTCTGTAAGTTATTTTATAGTTTTGATATCTTTATAATAATTCTAAAATGCAGAGAATAGCACAAATAAACCTTTCGATGGGTGGGTATGTCCAAACTTTTGAATGGTATTGTATATACACAAAACTTAATAAAACTTAATAAATCTTAATACCAGACCTTGACAATGAAAATTTGAATCATCACTGTTTCATTAATATTATACTGCATATGTTTCCTTTGCCTGTCCACACACAAAGGACCTAGACACTCCTGTGTGACGAGCCATACCTTGTACATGAGCCCAAAGTGCTCGTCAATCTCAGGCTTTGTGGAGTGAAGGCGTGTCAGCAGCGGGTCTTTGTAACCCCAGAGCAGCTCATGAACAGGGCGTGTCGTGAAAATGCCAATGCCTAAGGATTTTATCCAGAGGGACACCAAACTGCTCTGCCAAAAGCTGCCCTTCACTTTGTTAATCACTGCCTGCCATTAAAAGCAAAAACAATTCATTAGCAAGAATATTCATTGGGGTTTTGTTACCTTGTAATATGATGGAATGATTTTATACCATTAACCCCTCCTAAATGTACAGAACAAAAAAACATTAAATCAATTGTCATAAATATAGAAGACAACAGATGGTGGTTGTTGAAAATTTTCATATATTATCAAATTCATTACATATGACAATGTGCGGATGATATCAAACAGCGTCTGAATCTGGGAATTGTTTCCATTTTTCTGCTGTAACGCTATTTTTTGTTGAGAAAATTCATGCTGCAGCAATTAGGCAGGCATCTGGATGCTTTTGAAGTTGATATTTGAACTGACAATAGCAGATTAAGTCAATTCTACTCTCCCCGACATGCTCTGAGTAGAAAAGAGAACAGGTGGTAAGGTCACAGTTAACTTTGTGGGACTCACCAGTGCAGGTATGTTAACAGTTGTCACAAGGTCAGCTTCTGGGTCACCGGCTGACATGTCCCTCTCAAATACAAAAGTTTTTGGACTAAAGGCAGAGACTTTAGTTCCATTATCCACAAAGGTAACATTCTCCCGGGGCCTGTATTCCCTGGTTAAAGGTAGCAATATTTTTAGTTCATCCTTCATTTCCATAACAAACTGATGATTGTTGTATTGTATTATTGAAAATTTGTTCCAAGTTTGAAAAATGTGATGAAATCATGTATCTACATCCCTTTCATCCACATGTTGGTTAATTCAGTGTTCAGGTTCAGTATCTTTAAGATTAAGAATACTGCATTAAGAAGAATCCTCATCATTTGACAATGTAGCCATAGTTCGATAATCATTCAAATTAAAACCTTAAACAAAACCTAGCTTTGTTCTAGTTTTGAAGCACACCCCATTTGCTTTCCTGCTTTGAAACTTGCTGGCTATGTATGAGAATTTCTCAAAATAAAACCCGAAGAGCTTCTCAAACCCGGCGGTGTGCAGTAACCTGCTCACCTGTATGTGTATGGTCCCATCTGAGTAACAGCTGCCCTGCCCCCCGCCAGAAACTCCTCTGGATTCGTGACGTTATAGAAGTAATACTGCATATACACTGGGGGAGGCGGGTTCTTCCAAGAGTCGAACACTCGACTCCCCTCCGTCAAAGTTATCTCCTGGGAATTAAGGGAAGACATAAGACAATGAGCAACAAGCGATCCGTGGCTTAAAGGAAAGAGCAATAAGCATGCTTGTGTGCAGCGTTTCCTGTAGTATCTATGTTTCTGTATTCATATGTTTCATAATATGTCATTTGGTTTACATGTTTATCTACATACATTAGGATCAAAAAGAAGAAATAGTCAAAATAATATTACAACTATCTCTGCCTATAGGGGCTACAATTTTAGAAAACTAAAGGAATGCCACGGATGAATTGTCATGGCCGTCACAGCAAGGCGCTTCCTTACATTTAACCACAGGTCACGCAGAAAGTTTACAAGGGCACAACAGACAAATCATCCTCTGGGTTCCCACACTAAAAAAAAAAAAAACCCACAGCTGTCATAATTTCACAAAATCAGTTTACCGGGAAAAATGTAGGATAGCTTCTATTTCAACCAGATGTTCCGTGATCACCTAAAGACCGTCGTCCGCTTTTTAAAGTCTGTGGCAATATGTGACAGGAGACACAAATGCCGTCTGTTCTGAACTGTCATGAGGACTTCAAAAAAGAAAGACGTTTTTTTGAAGATATTGCAACCTTCAAGCTGCAGTGTTAATACAGGTTTTTGGGAATGAGCCCACTTCTTTGTACTTATTTCACAACATTCCTGAGCCACCACTATAGCCAGAAGACACATGGAAAGGATTCAGCCGTGGACACCCATTTGTAACGCACTCTTTAGCGCACAGGCCTTGCACAAGAACATCATTTGATGTCTAAGACATTTCATTTGTCCCAGCGTCTCCAATTTCTTTAGGAATAACTACTGGTGCCAAAAATGTGACGAACATATAATAAAAAGATACTTAATTCAGCAAGCAAAAACTTGCTTTAGCCGAACAGATATCATTTTGACAGCAATATTAATAAAATTTCTTGTTTGCTGTCATCCTTAAGGAAAGCTACTGTGACCTGTTCCTAGATTAATAATGCTGTTCTTTATCCAGAACTGAGAATTACTTTAAGCAATCAAAGAGAATGAACTCGTACAGTTTTATCTCCTGCAAATGTATTGGTTAGTGCAGGAAAACAGGAAAGTGCAGGTCAAACTGCAGAAGTTTCATATACCACATGAGAAGTCTCACTCCAGATGCTTGGCATGTGTTGTTCCCTCTTGGTGGAATGAGCTGCCAAGCCACATCCGGTCATCAGATTCCACCTTCAAGAGTTGCCTCAAGACCCATCTATTCCAGAAACACCTCCCCTAGCCTGAGACCACTCCATGTTCCCCGAATGTCATTTATGTTGCACTTTTTGCTGACCATAATATTTGCCGTATTGGGTTCTTGTTTTGTTTGGAAAATTCCCTGTAGCTCCTGCTCCAGTTCTGCTCATGCTTGTACCTGGGAAATCACTGGAAGCTCAGTCCAGCTGCACTTATGCCTAGTTAACTCCATGGCAGCATGTGTATTTACAATGTGCTATTTGCTTCACTTGTACATAACCTTGGACAAAGGCGTCTGCTACATAAAGTAAATTAAAAGGGAAATGTAAGTTTTAATGTCCAGCAGTTGCTCCCCCAGACTGTTGGTGACAACCTCAGTGCTATTTCACTGGAAAAATACCTCAATCAACATACCACAGAAGTAGAAGAGGCTTACCAAACAAGGCTTTATTAGTTTATGTCTTTGTTCACCATTAACACCACCTCTGTTCTAGAGCGTAGACTAAAGACTTAACAAAGCGTTAAGCAAGGCGTTGATGAAATTCACCAAGCATCATGGATGATTTTTTTACTGTGTTTGTGAAGTATTAGAATGAATTATTTGACCCAAATTGATAAATATGGAACCAAACGGATCGTGTTATAAGCTGGGCTGAACGAATCAGCTGACAGTGTGCTTTAGATGACAGAGAGACTGGAAGCAGTAACACAATTAATCAAATACAAAAAGAGGTTAAATAAATATTTCAACAGTTCAATAGACCAGATACTTAAATAAAGTCCAGAGATTATGTTTATTCTAAGGCAAAAATGAGGGGAAATATTTGTCATTCATATCAAACTTATATTAAACAAGCATTCATTTTTATAAAAAAGTGCCATTTAAAACATACACCATGCAGAATATATATTGGTATGTTGCTTTTTTATTGAGCATATTCAAATATACATTGGCATTGCTTGTCAGAAGACTCTTGTATCACAAAACATAACTAAAAGACAACAATCTTTTGGTAAGGAGGTCTGTTCTGAAGAACCATACTTATTCTGTAGCTTTAAGCATAATAACTAAAACATCAATTTATTCATTCATTGTTCCATATCCCCTTATCCAAAGCAAGGTCGCCGTGAGCCTTCTGCTAATCACAGGTTACCAGGGCATAGTGAACCCTAGATATCAGCTAATCAACTAATAACGCCAATGATTACTCATCAATTTCAAGCAAGTAAAAAAAACATTAAAGGGAGTCTGTTTTTTATGAGTTATCCCGATCATTGTAACATAAAAGTCAAAAAGCAGGAAAATATTCTCAGAATAATCTCAAAGAAATTTCAAATGCTAAATTAAGTCCATTGCCCGAGCAAACTAAAAATCAGCTGGGATTGGTAAATAATTATACAAGCAGGAATGCTAGACAAAAGAGTAGGAAACACAAATGCATTCCATGTATATATTTATAGGCTTTAAGGATGACATTACAAACTTAACACATAATTTTAGTTTTGTGGCAATGTTGTAATCACAAAACTAGTGAAACAGATGGAAAATCTGACATTAAATGAGACGTGAAAAAAGCCACTGAGGTCCATTCAAGTCATGCAATTTCGGGGGAGTATTGGACCAGTACTTTACAGTGGCGAAAGCGCACAGTCTCAGGGTGTTTTTTTCTCCTAGGCTTCATGCTTAACTCTTTAGTCTACGACGCTGTCCTGGCAGACGTGTCACACAATGTAGGCAAAAGGCAAGTGGAGAATGGATAGCAGAGGATTTTGTAAGGGCTACTCGCTGTGCAGGACACAGCACTGCTGCTTGCACAATCATGACCTTTTAAGAAATCGTCTCAAGAGGACAGAGAACTCTAAGCAAGCACTTTAACCCTATAGTGCTTTATTTCACCTTGTTGATTGTTGCTCAGCTAAATGAAGCTCTTTGATGATGCATGCCTGAAGACCTTACGTAACATGCATCCCAGTACAAGATTATAAGAAGTCCTGAGCCAATGCCAGGAATCACAGAGTACTGAGGTGCGCCCTATATGGAGTTGACAGTCCATCGCAAAGCACACACACATTCATGGACATACACCTTGGGTAGTCACCTTGCATGTTGCAGCATTTTTAGTCAGTGAATTTCTACGAACGTGAATTTTAATTTCTGACCGCTGTATTTTCCCAATATGCTACATTAGGCAACTGCAATAATTGCTTAATTAACCATTACAGCCTGAACATGTAAAACCAAGTGCAAACAACCAGCAATTTGCATTTTTATGATTACAACTTTAAAAATAAGTCTCTCTATTTTAGTGTGAAATACACTTAACAATACCCACAGTACCTTGAAAACTATTGCATTAAAAAATGAAAACATCACTAGTATTGCTAGTTAGTAAATTCTCAAATACATGCTAGATATATGTACTACCTGTCTGCCCATGTACATTAAATTATCAGCCAGTGCTTCTCAGGTAAGCCATCTGGCCATAGAGACATTCTCCATAATAATGTATGTATTATGCCTAAAATTTAAGTAATATTTATAGGCTGGTCTTCATATTGCATTAAGATGCAGCAATGTAGGTCAAACACTGAACCCGTGGTAAGGTGTAACAGGTTAACATTACACAGCAATGGATAACTAAGCTTCACCTCAATACCTACTCTATTTATTATTTACTTATTTTATTTAGTGATTAATGTTCATTGCTGGCACACCACAGCAACACAATGTGTCCTCTGCATTTAACCTATATGTGATAGCAGTGAGCAGCTTATTCAGCGCCCGGGGAGCAGTGCCTTGCTCAGGATATCTCACTGGTCGGGGGCTCAAACCAGCAACCTCAGGATCTCCAGTGTGCTTCTCCAACCATTAGGGCATAAACCCTAATGAATATGCCCATACTGTAGATGATAGGACAAAGTAGCCCAACATATATAACTTTCCAACACACTACATGTGTGTTTATTTATAGCAGGAACATAGAGGTGGAAAGTTATACTCCTCTAGAGAGTTAAATTGGGGAAGAAAATCTATATGCTACAAAAGCTAATTTCTAGAAGATATGCTGACATCATAGAAATAGCATAAATGAACTCCCTGGAGTTTCAAGGAAATCTGCAGAGACATACACAATAGATTGTTTTCAGTTTATTTACTTTTGTTAACTTCGAAGCCTGTCCAGAAAAAAAAAATGAGAAAAAAAAGTAGTCATTGTTCTACAAGAGTTATCTGATTTCCCAGCCAAGGGAAACCATAGTAAATTCAAACAAATTGTATATTAAGATAAGAGGAAACAAGATCAGTCATTAAAATTCCTGTAACACTTTCAGGTTTTAAACTGACCACATGTTGCCCATATTTATGCTGCTGAGCTTTCATACTTTAATTCCATTTAGAATATTGGTGAATAATTTTATTTTAAAATAGGCTTATATACCCGAGCTATTTCATTAGCACTGTATTTTAACAGATTCGCGTTGCAGGGCTGCCAACTCTCACGCTTCTGGCGTGGCACTGATACTATCAGACCCTCACGTTCACTCAAGAGATTTTACGGCAGATATGTTATTCCGTTATCAACCTAAAATTAGGTAAATCAAAAGCGTCGGGGTAGTTTGCAATCCCTACAGACTATTTACAAAGTAATCAAACTATTACATACATGTAAATGCATGTGCATTTGTGTGCAGACTTGTTCCGAAGTGAAAGTCTCACGCTAGCCCTGATATTGATTTCTCTGGAGAACACTAACTGCTCTGGACTGATGTGGCTTTGCCCATGACTACGGCAAACTAATGCGGACACTAGGCTAATCGAGCCCGCACGGAATATTCAACCTATGCGTAGTTATATTTCAGTTACTCGCATTGTAAATTCACACCAGTAATATTTATAACGTTGAATATGAATAACTTACAAGTTCACCGACAAGCGCAAGTGGAACAAAGGGCACCAGCTTACACGGTCAGAGTTAACGGTCTCACTGTTGACCTTGAAAACTTTAAAAGTTCCTCTTTTCATATGGCAACACAGAAAAAGATATATATGCATCACAATGCTTATCCTATGATTTATTCAACTTGATATATTACATTCTAAGAACAGGTGTATTTACATTAAATGAAACCCAGTACTGTATATTATTTAGTTATATTAGAATAAGGTTTACATTTAAATACGCTTACCTTTTTTAAGCGAGTATGCATCAGTGTTTGGAAGACCTGAGCTACCATCAAGGCGATCCCAACTATCAGGAGATGCGCGGAAATGATTCCTGTGGTGTACATTGCACATGATTTTCTCGTCATGATGTTACGGATGATAATTGCCAAGAAAATTACTAAATATTATATGTCAGATATTTTCCTAATGGCCACTTTTTCTTAAAATAATTCAGTCAATAATGCACCAAAGTTGGGCATAAGAAAAGGTCCTCTGAAGTTACAATGCAGGTTATTCTTCACAATCTGTACAGTTGCTGATCTCGTTATAAGAAAAAAAAAACCCTCTCCACAGAAGTTAACGTGCAACAGTCAATCCGCAGAGCAAATAGATCTGACAGACTGTACTTCAACTACTCTGAATGCCCCTTAGTAGCCGAAATAGTTCTTTATGGGCTTTCACCATGCGGGTGTGTCAGAGGGGGCGTGATTATACGCCACTGTCCATCAGCCACTGTCACCGTTATTCACGCTTTTGCTGCGGCGCTTTTTATAGCTCTCCTAAGATGCCGTTTGTTATTTTCAGTTTCCCCTGCTGCGAAACATCTGGTTATTCCTTTATAATAATAATACCTATTATTGCTGCTGCTGTTGTTGTTCTTGTTAATAATAGTAGTAGCAATAATAACAACAACAACAACATGAAATTAAAAGCCTTTGTCATGTTTCTGCGTTTAGGAAATACAGCAGATACCTACTACCAGATTATAGTCCTCCAGTCCAAATATATATAACTTATAACCTTACTTCTTGTACTGTATAAGTGATGCACATACAATATACGTTTCCACTTCTCATTTGTAATACATTTTAACTATTGTGTTTTTATTTCAGAAAAAAATAAGAAACCTCCCATATGAGAAAAATACTCACAGTGCCTGACCTGTGACCTACATTGGCACCAGGGTTTTTTCTCAGCTCTATATAAACATTTTCATTTTGATACTGCTATTGTTGAACGAATGAGCATTGCTGCCAATTTCCTTTATCGCATCAAAACACATGGTGTATGTCTACCAGTTACACTTTCACTGATAATTTATGTAGCATCACTAAAAGCCAGTGTCACCACAATCCAGAATCTACAGGCTGCATTTGAAATGAAATTAAATTCATGGTGAAACTTAGGACTTAATAACAAGAAGTTATTCTTAAGTTTTAGTTTTGTTTTTAAATTTTGGGTAGTGAAGAAAGTCATAATTGTTCCCTTTTTTGTTTTCTGAGCACAAGGGGGTAGCAAACAGGCACCTGTTCTAATAAGACACCATAATGCGTCACCAAAAGAACACCATACCCACGATGAAGCATGGTGGTGGTAGCAGCATCATGCTTTGGTACTCTTTTTCTTCAGCTGGAACTGGGGCTTTAGTCAAGGAGGAGGGAATTATGAACAGTTCCCAATACCAGCCAATTTTGGTCCAAAACCATCAGGTGTCTTCTAGGAAGGTGAAGGTGAAGAGGAATTTCACCTTTCAGCATGAAAATGAACACAGAGCATACATCTAAATCAACAAAAGAATGGCTTCACCAGAAGAAAATTAAAGTTTTGGAATGGCCCAGCCAGAGCCCAGACCTAAATCCGATTGAAAATCTGTGGGGTGACCTGAAGAGGGCTGTGCACAGGAGATTTTTTGTTTCTATTTCTTTACTGTCTGGTTCTGTGTCTGTGCAACACTGCTCTACGTGCCTCAAATTGCCCCTCGGGGACAAATAAAGTTTTTTTATTTGATTTGATGCCCTTGCAATCTGACAGATTTGGAGCACTTTTGCAGGAATGGCCAATTGTTGCCAAGTCAAGATGTGGCATGCTGATAGACTCCTACCCAAAAAGACTGAATGCTGTAATTAAATCAAAAGGTGCTTCAACAAAGTATTAGTTTAAGGGGTGCATTCTTATGCAACAAGTTTATTGTACATTTTTTATTATATATTTTTTTATTTTTCAATTCAATTGTACAGGTTATAGGTCACATTAAATGTGGAAATGTTTTTAAATGATTTATCGTAGGTCTCATTTTTTTACACCACAAAACCTACCATTTTAACAGGGGAGTGTACACTTTTTTGGCACTGTACATGTCCTCACTCCAGAGCGAGTAGTCTCTGGTGTACTTTTGCCCCTATTGTAATCCCTTATTTGTAATCTCAGTGTTACAGAGCTGCTCAAATGCTTCAGACACACTGAGTGTTCAGAACATTGGGGGGTCTGCACTCTTTAGTTGAATTGGACTGACTTGAAGAATCCAGGTTGTGGCTATGAATTGAATTTACCAGATTAATCTGAATGGTGTAGCTATGATCCTAATTGTGCTCATCTACTTTAATTATTCTACAATAAATGGAGGCAATGAGTTAAATAAGGATTTTAAGATTATTGCGAAAGGATTAACTGTCAACACACCACACCCTCTACATTTAACCCATATGTGACATAGCAGTGGGCAGCTAATTCATCGCCCGGGGAGCAGTGCTTGGGCGTGGTACCTTAGCAGGGAATCAAACCAGAAACCTTTCAATCACAGCTACACTTCCCTAAGTATTATACCACTACCGCCATTGTAACAGGGATCGCGCATTTCAGGAAGAACGGGCAAGAGAAATCATCCGCAAGCTTTTGGATGGAACTGAGGTGCTCTTGCGTTTTTGAAGCTCAGCAATGTTCAGTAGGTGTCTGGAATGGCCCACCAGTTAAAAGCCAAAGGCATGCTCATGGCTGAATGAGCTGAAAGGAGTTTGACACAAACGGTACAGAATATGTAAAAGGTTACATATGATGCTTTGAAGTGGATAACATGCTGATATAGATATATTCTGGCCTGACATTTAAACACATTTAGCTGTTACCTTTATTAAAGTGCCACTCATTTCTGCATGGTTATGGCTGTTCCTCATTTTTAATATTCTTTCACATGACTCTTAGTCTTGTGCATCAGCCCGGAACCTTCCGTTTTTTGCAGTCGCAGTGGTTTTTCATTCACGTGTATCTGGTGAACATTTACATGCTTCAGACTTCTTTCTTTGTACATCTTTGTTTAGGGTGGGTGTATTTCTGTTAAAGGTGATGATAATAACGTATGATAGAATGAGTCTATGAGTTTATCCATGCAGGGAGCAGAAATATAAAGTACAGATATTTTATGGGTACCACTGAAATTAAGGTAGCTGATTATGAGAA
>JAODKL010000118.1:18068224-18081473 GCA_026780765.1 Petrocephalus schoutedeni
AGAACAAGTCCGCGGGCGACTGAGATGAAGCCAACGGGCGACCGGGTGCCCGCGGGCATAGGGTTGGTGACCCCTGAATTAAACACACAACATGAAAAGTTAGATTACCAGCTTCATTAACGCAAGAAACAATTTAAGTTCTGCTGCAGAGTAATAATTAAAAAGAAAATATATATGACAAAAAAAAAATTTAAAGGTGTTAGTAAGACACAGCCAATACTGTATGTGTGTGACATGAGGAAGCTCATATGGTTTGGACATAATTCACGTATAGGAATATGAAATTCACAAAATCTGTGAACCTCTAAATTCCATAACCTAATAATTGAGGCTGCCACACTGGATGTGTACATATTCCCACTAGGTTAAAAAAACTGAATTGAATTGAATTTTCACAATTAAGTTAGCTGTTATCGTAACTCAAAACACTGGTAAATTAAGAAACCGTTATTGACTAGTTACTCTGTTTCTATTATTCGGAAATTTGGTGCTATTAAGAAAACATCCATCCATCTTCCACCGCTTACCTGGGGTCGGGTTGCGGGGGCAGCAGCCTAAGCAGGGACGGCCAGACCTCCCACTTTAAGAAAGTGGTAACCTCAAAATATCTTCATAGTCATACTAAATATTCACTCTACCTTTGAACAAGTTCTCTCTACTGTCTTGTCTATTGCTAAACTGCACAGTGTATTAGTGAAGGTGATTAACCGAAATACGTCCTCTGCATTTAACCCATGTGACATCATGACACAGGAGGGGGCAGCTATGTGTGTGCCTGGGGAGCAGTGCTTGGGGACGGTACCTTGCTCAGGGTACCTCAGCAGTACTTGCAGGTTGGGGACTTGAAGCGGCAGTCTTTCGATTACACGGTTGCGTCCCTAACCACTACACCACCTGCCTGCCCCTGTATTACTTACAGTGGCTCGGTGAGTAGTGTGATTCTCACCACTGACTGCATGCATGAAGAATTTGCATGAAGGTTTCTTCCCACAAATGCCCTTCTGTACACAACTGCTGTACTGGGCTGTCATTTTTGCAGTTAAGGCTTAATGTTTCTTTTCATCATACTCTGCTGACCTCTCTCATTAACAAAGTGTTTTATAACCCTTCAGAAATGCTGGTGTGTGTATCATTCATATCTTTTTTTCCCTCATTTACTTAATACATAACATAAACATCAATGCAAGACACTAATACAAGAAAATCCTGGAAGTTTGGCTTTTTGAGATGCTGGGACCAGGTCTGGTACCAAAACTTAAACTATGTTCAAAATCATTCAGAACACGTCTTGTCCATTTTAATGCTTAGCTGATCAGTATCTGGTAGTTTGCTTTAATGAGCAAGTGTACCAGTACAGTGGCCAATGAGTGTAAATGCAACTTATATTGATGGTTATTGTGATGACTAATATTTGACTCTTAAAAATAGCTATAACGAATAACATGGCTTATCTTTAATTTGTTTTCCATATAAATAGTCCACGGCATGAATACCCAAGGTTACTGGCTAACAGATAATCTTACCTGAAAGCTGCAATTTGATGAACAAACACATTTACTTGTATTCGCTTGGCTGCTCTCAGAAGAATACCTGTGAGCTAAGAAGAGAGAGAATGGATTACGTTTTCCCTTGAAAATATCATTATGCCTGGGATTATATTAAAGCTGAAAGCTTTGTATTTTGGCAAGTTGCTCTGTCAAAATGCATCAACAGATTTTAAAGTGAAATTACTTTCATATTATTGCAAATTAGACAAAATAAATATTTTTGATTATGATGACACTAACCATTCAAACAAGGGCAAGACAGGCTGCTTTTCAGTGCTTATTAGCCATGTAAAGAGCATGACATAACAGCCATGCTCTTAACCTGTCACAACAATATACAGAGATAAGAGATCACAGAGGCTGGAGGACTTTGATTCCTCAGCAGTTTATTAAAGGAACAAGCTGCTGAAATTATCTATAATGAAAAGTAAAGCAATTTGTCTTCATAACCCACAATATGGCCTACGCATAACAGGCTTTATCAGGAACAAATGGTTAATTAGGCGCATGGCGTACCAGCTCTCTCCAAGCACTATTGTCTGAGAATCTGGCACAGTGTCAATGGCCAACAACTAAACACCCCTATTACAACACAACAGAACATACTCTAGCTTATTACTCAGGACTTTGGCCTGGCTAGTCCAGGATGAGATTAACATCCCTCATTAAGAAAGCTTCAGCCAGTGGTAAAGCATTCCGTTTATCACTACAAGCTTTTATCTAAAACAGCAGCTTTCTCTCACACTTAAGAATTCAAATGGCCAAACCTAGGAGCCATAATAATCAATCATTTCTCAAAACAATAAGTATAACATAAAACATAAGTTTACAGATACTAAGTGTTTTTCGTGTTTTAGGGTGCATTATTAGCCTTTAATCATGTACTTCAATGCATTAAGTAAAGAGAACATTTTTTCCCTTGCAGCCACAAATCTTATGCTTAGGTATATAAAGGAGTCTTGCGTTTGCATTCTTTTGGCTTTCAGCTCCTTGGTGGTCTCCAAGCTCATAGATCCAAAAACCGAGGATATTAGAAAAAATTATTTATAAAGGTTTAACAGTAACACCTGTTGGTGAAAAAAGTTCTTTTCACAAGACTGTCAGAAATTAAGAAAGGTCTATTTGGGATACTACAGAGCGATGGTGTACCCTACCAAATAAACTTAGGGACACCAGCATTTCCATCAACCCTTTTCATAAGGGTTAAATTTCATATTAGTATTTACATAAAAATATAATTAGAAAAGTCCAGAATCAGCTGACCTAAATTTAACAAGCAGAGGAATATAAAATGAAGGCGTAAGGAGAAGTAGACCGGTAACCTGAGTTCATTTAACCGCCGAGGCAACAGATCATTTTCTGGTAAACAACAATCAAACTGCACAGTGCGTTTATAGCATGGTTTTTGCAAGTGCTGCAAACCAAGAACTTGTCTCTAATGTACTAAACCAGGAGAGGAAAAAGTATGGTTAAGAAATTATTTAGAAAAGTATTGAAAAGCAGCATTTTTTGACTTTTGGATTTGGTTTTGACTCTTCCTTCTCACTGGTTTCTCAGGGCTCCCAGTAGCCTGCCCACTGATATATGATATCAGTCCAACAGCGGGCTGTTCTATTCATATTTTAGTAAAAAATTTTGCACAAATTAGGTTCCCTCATAATATTCCCCAACTAACACAGCTTCAGGCTTGAACTGCTGAGGAATTTACTTCTTTGTTTTCTGGCAGTCTTATGAGTGTTTGCCAGCACCAAAGTTACAGGGTATCAATAGTTTTTCTGTTCAGTTTCTTTACTGTTCAGATTTCACACGCATTGTGCCACAGAAAAAATAGGATATTCTGAACAATTATGATCTTTGTTCTTAGAGATACAGCACTTTGCAAAAGTCTTCGGCAGTCAAAGGAAATGTTTAAAGCCATTTATCTGGGTAGTAAGTGTATATTCGCTCAGAACAAAAAGCACAATTTAACATTATACTTAAATAAGTATATGGAAATTAACTTCCATCCATCCCTCCATGCATGTTCTGAAACCGCTTGTCCTATTCAGGGACATGTGTGGAAATTAAAATTACCAGGAATTTCCTCTGTTTTACGAAACGCACTGATATCTTGTTTGATGATTAAAAGAACACTGCTTCAGTTCCAAACCCCTCCTCAACACCAGCTCTATTAATTAATTTAGTTATAAAAGTTATTCAGGCATCGATTAACCAAACAAGGTGTGCTAGTGGCAGAGTAAAAAAAAAAAAAAAAGAGATGAATTTCATGGTTGCTGCAATACTGGGGTGACTTTAGGAGGGGTTTTGAAATGGCTAAGCTAACACACTAATATCATAGCTTTACACCCATAGTTTAAACATAATTTCATTTGGTTTCCTAAGAGTTTTGCAGGCTCAAAAGATCCAAAATCATTCAGCACAAAACTAGCTTTAGTCCAAAAGAAGCTTTAGTTTAGTTTAGTTTAGGCAAAACTTTGACTCATCAGTGAATCAAAATTATACAGAAAACATGTGTTACACGTAATTTACTTACAGGGTTGACGTCAATAATGGTTTCATGATCCTCCTTAACTGGATTCATTCCAAATATGTCATCGACATATTTCTTGTCGGCTTGATAGAAATGTGGGGACGACATTATTATGGGGGCACCTATGGGGGGGGGGAGGACAGAGATTTCTCAGAAGGCTGTTTGTATCATTGTATACAGACTCTATAGGGTGCCTAAGGTGAATAGATTAAGGACCTCAGTTTTTATTGCTTCAATCATCTTATAAGAAGCTCCACTACATACTTGAGCCCATGCTTTTTTTGGTCTGATAATATTTATAGTCGTCACTGATATCAGACACAAAAGTCTTGATTAATATAGAGAAACAGCTCAACAACTGGTCCAGCCTTAAAAAGACAAAAAGATACTAAATTAAATAAATCAGGAGCAATTTTCTTTTCATAACAGTAATGTACAGAATCCCTAAGGGGAAAAAATTAATGGCCAGAGGAAAGGAGTGGGGGTAGGGGTGAAAAAAAATTAAAAATTAAAATAAAAATGCTCAAATGACATTATATTGCTAAAACAATGTAGATTTTCTCAGTTACGTTTGAAGTATATGGCCAGGTTGCAGATAATTAATGCCATCTACTGTTGCATGTGTATAATGACATTTGAACTCTAGTCCTTGGACATAACACAATCCCAGTTTTGATATGTAATTTTTTGGCAGAAAAAACACAGTCTTTTACTCAGGCCAATACAGTATTTAGTGATCACTAATAATATTTGTGTTGTGTCCATTCACTACCAGTGACTATAAGTGAGTAAAAGCTGGTTTTCCAGATTTCTGAATGGGTGAATTTTTTATTAATATTTAAATTTTTGCATGCACACATCATGTTCAATAGCTGTCCTGCTTACAGTGTCTGGTTGTGAATGGACAATTATTGGCAATTATTTATAAAAACTGGTGAATGCCAATTATTTATAAAGTATTGCGAGACTTCTTTCTTTTCTTCCCAAATCCCTTTAGGGGCTCTGTAGTCTGGCACCATTATTGCACCAAAAAAAATAATATGTCGCTTTAGATAAAAGCAACTGCTTAATAAATTAAAGGTATCACAAATGTACAAATTTTTCCAAAGATCTCTGCAAAAAGCAATGCAATTGTGCTCACCAATAAACACCTAGATATAAATGTTTATGTTAAATTCTCCTGACTACTCCCACCAAGAAATCTCGCACTTACCTTGCTTACAAATACTGACGTTGAGCAGGCCGGATCCAAGGCAGTTCCCAGCTGGCACACAGAATCCGGCGTTGGCTGGGTTTTCGGTGGTATTGGCGAACACCTCTCTGGGAGGTGTGAACCTGTAGGCTGGAATGCCCATCACATATAGCTCCTTCTCAAATAAGGCATAGAGAGACCTGCAGTCATCACGAAAGAGACAGAAATAGTTTTTTTTCTGTACTCTACCAGTGCCAACAATTCATGTTTTTAACTAGACAGATTTCCCCTCAGTAGGAACCATCTGTCAAAAATTAATCTTAACATTAACCCTCTACCGAAAGATAATTCCATTAATAAACAACCCCAGCTTAAAGTTATGGAAACTGAAGGAAAATTCTTATTAAATGACAGTTGAAATGGCCAGGCTGAACCAAGAACCAGCAAGGAGGGAATAACAGATGTGCATCTCCATCACTGAAGCTGATGCATTAAAGATACACATGAAGCATACATATGACTTTACCGATGCAAGCATGTTACAAACAATGCATTTCGAGATCATCCCAAGTATCCAATAGATTTTTTTTTTCTTAATTGGGGAAACAAAAACATTTATGTTGGTCAACTGATGCAAATCAGTGAATCTTACCATCCCTATTAAACAAAATTATTTCTTACATGTCATACCTCCTTCAGAAAGTAAATCATTTAAAATGTTTCTCAATCCTGTCTTTGGGAACGCCAAGACAGTCCACATTTTTACTCCCTCTCAGATCCCTGCTTAGACAGTCCACATTTTTATTACCTGGAGCCGGGAGGGATCAAAAACATGGATGGTCTGGGGGTCCCTGAGGACCAGTTTGTGAAACTCTGGTTTAAAATGTAATCCTAATTGCCTCCTCATTCAGGATAGAAATAATTATCTGGCCTTGAATTGCCACTCAAACCTGCACAGGTCCGAAGAGAACATGTAGAGCACCTCGTCCTTAGAAATTATGGGATGGAAGGAGGTCGCGATGGTTCCATTAATCATATTGCACTGATCTGTAGTCCACCAGTTTAAAGAGCTGTTGGCAGAACATACACACTCAAGATAAGATGGCTGCAAATGGAACATCCAAACGCACAGGTGTGCTCAGATTAACTGTACCTTTCATTGCGCCATTTAGCCACTCTGGAAAAGTCCGTATAGTTTTGCTTTCCAGTGAAGAATATATATTCGCCATCATCAGTCGCATTCATCTAAAATTATTACAATTAAAAATTTTATCTTAAAGAATGAAACCAGAGGCTCATTCAAGTGAGCAAAGAAACTTTTCAATGGTTCATTTGAATCGCAAACCTCATATTTATGGTTTGTTTCAGCTACACTCCAAAACAGTTGCATACTGACTATTTAGACAACATTTTAAAAATGATTACACTGATGAGGCACTGGTAAAAATGTGTTACAATCACAAACAGCAGAATTTCTTGCAGAACAAAATTTTTAACATTTCTTAATATTAGGTTATGATCATAAATCCCATACTATAGTGTAATAATGCAAACTAAAATCTAACAAAACAATTCTAGCAGGAAGGAAAACCTACCTTGTAGAAGAGGCCAAAATCAGGATCTACTTCCGGAGATATTACATGCAGAGCTTTCAGAAGATCATCTGTGTAGCCCCAAAGCAGATCCCCGACCTTACGAGTCATGAAGAGCCCCTCGTTTTTTGATGTCATGAATGCAGAAATAAGCTTGCTAATGGTGGGATGATCCTTAAACTTCTCCATGACAGTCTACCAAAAAGGACCACAGAAAATAATCTGAGCAATCACGGAACAAACCTTCTCAAAATCAAAGTTAACATTATTGGTATTATGCACAAGCAAACTGAAACAAGGTTATACTCAAGAAACAACAATACAACTGAAATACAGCTTTCATTATTAAGGCGTGACTCTATAATTAGAAGTGAACTAATGGAAGGTAATGGGATTTAAACTGTGTGATTAAATGTAGAATCACAATATTTTTTTAATTTAACCCAGATTTTCTCTGCTTATAATTATCTTCAACATAAACGACCCCCCCCACAAAATACACAAAAACAAAAAAACATAAATGCATCAATAAAGAATTAATTTTATCGCTTAAACTGATGTAATTTACCTAGCCATTTTTCCAATTAGCAATAAATGAAGTACAGAACTTATTATAACTCAATTAAGATAAACTGTCCTGGACATTTATTACAATAATATACTGTTATGTAAAAATAATTATATAAAACAAGTGACCATGAAATAATGTAAACTGGCAAGGCATGCTTATATTTTCATTCACAAGAAGTGAATGCAAAAATGTACTAGGGGGCAAAGGAGTGAATTATGGAGTCCAGCCTACCACTGCAGGGATGTTCACGGTCCTGATGAGGTCATCCTCAAGTCCTCTGGACATGCTGGGCTCAAAGATGTAGGTCTTGGGATTGACTGCAGATACTTCATTGCCATCATCTAGAAAAGTGACTTGCTCCATGGGCCGAATTTCTCTGCAGGAAACAAAACATTCTGACTGAATGCAACACTGGACAATACAGTCATGGTGAGCGTGGGGCCTATCGCAGCCAGCACAGGATATGAAGCAAGGGAGACCCTGTACGGGATACCACTCCACCGCAGTACACATTCTCACACACATGATCACACGAGGCCAACTTAAAAGCATCATAACCAAAACAATCCCTTGCACCTAATTCATTCTCAAGAAAATGTCATGACGCATTTATACTTCCTGAATGAGTTTCAGAAACCTACTGGGAATTTAGTTCTACTTTCCATGCATGCATCATCCATCTTCAAACAGCTGTTCCTGGCGAGGGTGAGTGGCAGCAAGCCTAGTGGGTCAGGCGAGACCTCTGTGCCATTATATTCCCACAAACTGCAAGTAGCCACATGAGGGAGAAGCATTGGGTCAACGGGACAGGATGTGCTAAGCTAAGGTGCCGAATGCGGAAGTCCGCTGTGGATTTAGTTGAGAGATAAAAGGAACGGTGTGATTTTTCTGATTCACAGAGTAAGTTGGAAAACAGATGGAGGCAGTGGGATCCATCTGCATGCTAGTGAAAGTTGGACTAATGATGCCAGTGTTCGCTTCCTTACACAAGTGCTTGAACTCTACCTGAAAATCTGCCTGTTATTCTGGTCAGTACTTACATCCCATGACACACCTGTATGTCCCAAGCATTCCGCAGTCTACCCCAAACCAGTCAAGGATGTTGACACACCTACTACACCTCATCCTCACCAGTTTATTTATACTTGTTGCACCTATTTTTATGTTTAAAAGGCTCACACTAACTGAATATGCAAATATTTATTCCTGCAAATGACTGCATATTTGTGTTGCCTTTCTTTAGATTTTCTTCTACAGAAGGTGAGTATCTACCCTGTCAGTGTGCATGGCCAAAGGAGTGTTGTCTATATGCCTGTCAGCACGGTGACTCAGTGGTTAGCATTGCTACCTCACATCTGCAGGACTGAAGGTTGAAATCCAGCTCCCACTCTGTGTGTGCGGGCAGCACTTGCATGTTCTTAGTGTGGGTTAGGTTAACCAGTGTCTCCTGATTACCTCTGAGTGTGTCCTGCAAGATTTACCCTAGTCATGTGCTGCCTGGGATAGGCTACTGGCCAAGAGAAATGGTTGGAAGTTGGCTGGCTATATCAACTACTACTTTCACAAAACTAATGCACTGTATTTTACTTTTATCAGCTAGCATGTTTTTAAATTTAAATCAATTATATAATGTACACAGATGCCCACCATTTACATTTTGGCACATAAATGCCCAAGCTCAAATGACATTTTCCCACATAAAACAGCATGTAATTCAAGTTATGACTTTTCGGTTAAATAATCATTATAAACAAAACCCATTAAGTCCAGCATTTCTCGCTGAAACGTGCCTTATGAACCTTGAGAAAACAATACAGACAGACTGCTTAAGCACGGGAACCCGTATTCATACTGAGTGATTTCCGGCACCGCCACAGCAGGGGTGGGACGCGGCAGCTCGGTCGGGGAGGCTCGGGGTTACCTGTAGGTGTAAGGGCCGAGCTCAATCACTGCCGGAGCTTCTCCGTTCAGCACCTCCGACGGGTTGGATAAGTTGAAGAAGTAAAACTGCATGTAGACCGGGGGCGATGGATTCATCCAGGCTTCAAATACATCCGTGCCATTTTTTAGCACAACCTCCTGCAGGTTAAATCCGAGTTAGTATAAAACCTTGACTGTATGCAACATCTAAGGGTTCAAACTAATTTGTCTATGACAACTATGGCACAAAGATGGACTTCCGCAGACTTTCATTTCGTGAAACTCTTGTTTAGCACCCTTTACCACGGGCAGCTCCTCAGTTCGACCTAAAACACATTTACAGTTACTGAAGGTCTCATATATCGGTAAACGCAAACATTTAGAACACTCTCACGTGTACATTAGTGCACATTATAGACTTGATTCCCTGCTTGTTACAGAATGGCAGGTTGATTTGGAAATAAAGCAAAAATCAATGTCTGCGAAGCATAATCTTATAATTTAAGAACGCAGTATTAAAGGTATACTGTCCTGGAAAACGGATCCGCATTTAATTCTATATTTATGTCATGTTTTACTACGTATAAGTAACCAACTACACAACGTCCCAAAAACAAATACCTTTTTGATCGTTGAGTGCAGGACGTTTGGAAATACTTGCAACAGCACCAATGCGATGGACACTATTAATAACAATATAGAAACTACACCAGTACCATATACACAGATTTTTAACGGCATCGTGTAATCTAAAACTAAGTGAACGTTCTTTTTCCCGAAAACAGAGTACAATAAAAGGATGACACCTTTCGTATAATTTACTGTCTATCGTGTGACACGGGTTTTGTGCGTTACGTCAAAATCGAAACTAGGCGAAATGTAGAGCGTCCATAACATCAAACCGCGCCGGCGCCCGTCCCGCGTCAGCCAATCATGACGCAGAATCAAACGGCTCCAGACCCAACCAATCGCAGGCGCTCTAACTGAGAAAGAAAAATTTAAAGAAAAATGGGTGAATCAATTCTTGGTTGTTTTCATTGAATCGAGCAGTTAGAGTTCTTTCAACTGAATTATACATTCATGGGATTGTTCACTTCCACCTTCATTATTTTGTCAGTTCTCATTCATGCATTTTATGTAATAGTATCTAATGTTTATTGTTTACATCTTGGAGATGTCGTATGCACCGGTTTGGGAAGTCACTGACTTTCATCTTGATTCATTGGATCTTTTTCCCCTCTCTGACATTTGCGGGGTGTGTAAGGGGTGATCTCCCTTGGATATTTTCCCATTTCCCGGTCAGGTCAGGACAGGGGGTATAATAAATTACCATTAAAGAATATAAAAATAAAAATCTAATAAAAAATGTTTATTTATTGAGTTTTCTTTGTAACTAGTGCATCTCATAAGGGAGCTGATCAAATATTTTAAATAGTATACCATTGATCAATATAATTTCTGTATTCTTTTTAAATGTGTTCTTGTATTTGGTTTAGAAAATGCAGAACACAGTAATCTGGTGTCTAGCCTCTTTCCACTGCTTGTATTTTAGAACAGGTAGCTTCTAAAACTTCCTGTGCCAGGTGATAATTTGTAGCATTAAGAATAAAGGGTGAAATAAACACCAAAGCAATAACTGTTTTAAATTTAATTCAATGCTGGCTCTTCTAAAAACAAAGTCATCATCCGTGTTCAAGCAGAATGTTGCTGGCATTTGTTGAGTGTTGTCTTTCCTGTGACAGAGGTCACAGGAAAACTGACTCACTGTCAGTCACTGATAAGCACTCTGGTTGAAAATAGAACCAAATAAGCACATGCCTGTCTCTTACAGAAAGTTCATGTGATATTTTTATAACAAACAACTTGTTTTAATAAAGGGAAGTTGTGCAGAAGGCATTGTGAAACCACAATCACGTGTATATCCGCTGAAATTGATTTATAAGCTTCCCAAAAGTGGCCAGCACGATAGCTTATTGGACAGCACTGGTAACTCATTCCTCCCACAGGATTGGGGTTTTAACCTGCCTGCTCTGTGTGTGGGGTGTCTTCCTGTGCCGTGCAGGAACATTCTGAACACTCATTTCCTCCTACAGTCCAAAGACATTCAGTTAGGCTAAGTGGTATCTCTAAATTGCCCTCTGATGTAGTGTATGACTGTGTGAGTGTGTGTGTGTGTGTGTGGATTTGTAATCATTACTGTGTGGGGACCCAATGTCCCCATAGTGTAGTGCGGACTGCATTCTAAAAATGCCAAAATTCTTGTATTTTGTTTGTTTACTTATGGTTAAGGTCAGGAATAGGTGAGGGCTGGACAAGGGTAGGTCATAGTTGGAATTAGGGTTATTCCCATAAGAATGAATGGAGAGTCACTGTAAAGATAGAAATTCATTGACTGTGTGTGTGTGTGTGGGGGGGGGGGGGGGGGGGGGGGGGGGGGGGTGTGTGTGTGTGTGTATGACCCCTGTGATGGACTGGGCGTCCCACCCAGGGTGTACCCCAGCCTTGTGCCTTGAGTTTCCTGGAACAGGCTCCAGGGCCTCCTGTGACCCTGAATAGGATAAGCAGGTGGAAGATCACATCATGATATCCCATGCAGCTTACAAAATACTGTTTACGGTGTCTTATTCATTGCCAACATTGCTGTGCTGTTAGGTAGTCACATTCTTAAGCAATGATATTGATAGTTCTTCCTTGTCCAGGCTGTAAATAACTTTTCTATTGAATTTTGCTGAAGTTGTATGAGGTGGAAAAAACATGTTAATTGTGGATAAACTATGAACATTCACATTGTTTTAGAGCACACTTATCATTAATGCTACAAGTTCAATTAAATCCTTACAAGGCAACTCTTGAAAATGAAAATGTTCAAATTATCTGAAATGTACACTGTCCTAGGTTATACACTATGGTGTTCTGGTTATGTACATTCTATGGCCCTGTTTACACTTGGCTTTAAAATGCATCTTAGACGATCTATTCACAAGAGATACATTGCCATTTACATCTGTGTCTATCATGCATCTACAAAATGTCCAGCTGACCACTTATGTGTTGATTTTGTTTCTACCTACACCACGTGCTTCCACTACAAGATCAAATGGCTCTTTTCACAGTTATTGTGATGCCATTGTTGGGAACGCATCAGACTGCAATAGCGTTTACACTACATAAGCTGTTTGATGAAATGCATCCCAGTCCACCTCAGCAAGTGCTTTTAGTGATTAGATCACTTGTTTATCCTCAAATTCAGTGCTGTCCACTTGTGATCCGATCACTCAAGATATATTTTAAAACCAAGTGTAAACAGAGCCTTTGTGATATTTGATTGTGTTTTTCCACCCTGCAGTGTCACACAGACAAGCGTCAGACTTCAGAATGACTAACCAATATGAATGACTGGTAGCACTAGGGCCTGATACAGCCAGGACTGCAGGCACAGCTCTAATCCTGATTCTTCAGATATGGTGCACGTTCTTCCTGTTATAAACATGCTGGTCCTGGTGTGGGGACAACAAGCATGGTCCCCTGTAACTCCCCCACTAAATGCATAGGCTACTTGGGTCTCTAATAAATATATATATATAGCATAAACTTCTTGTGAACTGCAAACAGGCGGCTCAGTCTTAGTCTCCATAGCCCAGCCCAGAGGGTTTGCTCAGCACCAATCTTTGTCTCGCCTGACCCAGGCTAACCAGCACCCGTCTGGTGTGACCCTATGAGGCACCAAACTGGACAAAAATCACTAGAGAAAATGAATGCATGCAGTACACAAGAATGAACAACTCCTTTTTTTTTTAGGGTTAGGGTTATTATATTATACCCATTATACCTTGGAGGTCGGTATCCGAGTCAAAAACCGAGTTTTCGAGGCCGGAAGTGACGACATGCGCGCTCCCG
>JAODKL010000118.1:18081573-18110493 GCA_026780765.1 Petrocephalus schoutedeni
TTTTCCTCGAATTTTTACCGGATGTGACGTTGTCCCGAGCGCCGAGTTCCGACCGCCGAGGATAATGGAACGCACGATAATCGTCATTGTTGACACACCACAGCACACAACAATGGAATGTGGCCTCTGCATTTAACCCATGTGACATTGTGACACAGCAGGGGGCAGCTACGTGAGCACCTGGGGAGCAGTGCTTAGGGACGGTACCTTGCTCAGGGTACCTCAGCAGTATTTGCGGGCTGGGAACTTGAACCGGCAATCTTTCTACTACATTGTTGTGTCCCAAACCACTACACCACTTGCCTGCCACTACCGCACATGACAAAACAAATGTATGCGAGAGATGTTGAATGTGCGCGGGAGGGACCGAGGCTTCGTCACATTTACCCCCCTGAAGTGCAATCACACTGAGACACACCCATTGGTGACGTATATTGCGGTAAGAGTGCAAACGTGAATGCGAAGAGGCCAAATACAAGGGGATTTCTTGACCACACTTAATACCTGAATAGGTGAACAAGAAACATGCTACAACTATGCTGTCATTTATGTTAGTTGCGTTTGGAGTTACCCTTCACCAGAGCCTAGGCCATGTAAACGTCATACAACTTTGCGCACTTAAACTGAAACTCCTTTGAAGGCATGTTGGACTCTGATTAGCCAGCAGACCTCCTCGTGTTTGAAGCAAACATTAACCTTTACTGATGTGGTGCATTGTGGTCTATATACTTCACCAAAGACCGCTTCCATGCAGTACTTACCAAAGTGTGGATAAAGTGTGCATTACGTTCACTGCACTTCACTTCACTTTACATGTCTGTGGGCCTTTGAGCAAGGCCCTTAACCCCCACCTCCCTGGGCGCTGCTACAAGTGGTTGCCCTTCACTTCCAAGCTTGCTCCCACCTACATATGTGTCTGTGTGTCATGGTGAACAGGACGGGGTAGGTGAAAAGAAAATGTCCTCATGGGGATCGTCAGATGTCATTTTGTGTGTATGTTTGGGTTATGTATATATTACATTGCGGGGACCATTTAACCACCCCATAATAAAAAATACCTGTTAGTTTGACATAGTGTGGACCATTTTTTGAAACTTGATTTCATAAGCATCTGAAACTAAAAATGTCAACAGTCTTCTGTTTTATTTGGTTACTTATGGTTAAGGTTAGGGCTGGGTCTTGGTTAAGGTTGTCATTGATGGGATTAGGGTTTTCCCATAGACAGTCTCCACAAAAATATGAATATAAACATGTGTTTCTGTGTGTGTGTGGACTGGCATTGTGTCTAGTGCTTCAGGGTCACCACAACATAGAAACAAACCATTTCTTGTGAATAGATTGATAGTTATTAATGGCTTTTATAAAAATCAGCTTATAAATTTTATTTCCCGAATATATCTATTTGAATATTGGCCTTAAATCTTTCAGTGTATTTTCATTATACTGCGTGGGCACATGCTGAACTAGGAAGGTGACTGGAAAGGGGTCAAAAGTCTGGGTCAAGGGGTGAAGACAAGCAAGGATGGAGGTTCCAGAAGCAACAATAGAAGAGGAGTAAACCAGAAGACTGGAACTAGGGCAAAGGGCAGGCCAAGGAGCCAGGAATCTGGAGCCAGAGACTGGGTGTGACTGTACACAAGAGACGAATCGGCACACAGGAACCAGGACAATCATGGGTTGAGTAGCCTAAAATCAGGAAACATTTATCTGGGCCAAAGGGCGAAAAGAGGTCTTGGACAGAGCAAAGAGAAAAAACAAGGAAATCATGTGCATGAAACGTCTACAACACAATATAAGACTTGGGACTTCATACTACGGAAAAAAACTCCTCCAACCAGGCTGATTATATAACCAGCAGAGCTGATTGACTTTCGCATTTCCAGATCAGGTGACAGATCACCAAGGCATACACAACAACCAAGAGATTGTAAAACCAGTTCCCCCCGCAAGCCATCACAGGGCACATACTGTATATTCACACACTATGGGCAGTTCAGAAACACCAATTGGCCCAACTACAAGTCTTCAGACTATAGGAGGAATCGTGTGCAATATAAAGAGATCCACTATCCTTTGAGTCATCATGCCACTCAAATTCTGATTATCTATAACAGGGCTGCCCAGCCTTGCTCCTGGAGTTCTTCCGCCCTGCAGAGCTCAGGTGCAGCCGTAACTTAACACACCTGATACAGATGATCATTCCCTTCAGTAGCATCTCAGTTTTAGAGAAGCATAAAAATAACTGGCTCCAAATACTATGAATGTGACCTCTAACCCATTATTCCAGATGCCTTTCCTTCTGCACCATATAATCCTTCCCATTCAAGTCATAATCAGAAGCAGAGTCAAGAGGCATGAACACAAATCTGACTGCCTTCATGCAAGAACTGAATAGTAGACCCAGCACATTATATTTGTGCAGCACCTTCCACAGTATGTTGTGAGGCATGCGGTCAAGTGCCTCCTTCAAGTCTATATTAGCCTATTTTTAGAAACAAAATGAAAGTAAGTAGGTAAGGTAAATTAAGTAAGGTAAATCAGCCTCCCCAAAATGTCAACACCTGCACTCTTTGCAAGAAAAGCCCGCTCACCCTTGCATTCAGTGCAAGGTATTTTTGATTTAATGTCACTTACTGAGCTCTTCTCACATGTCCTTCATCTTGGCCTGACTTGCCCGTCCACCCCAGCCCCAGTCCTACCATGTCCCTTTTTCTCTCTGACCATCCTGGTGTGCTTACCTTCTGTCATTTGTGTTCCTGTAAGACTGATTTTCCTGGCTTACAACTACTTTGGCTCTGTGACCCCCAATCATGAAACAAGATCGTTGGTTCCATTTGTTTGCCAGGTCCCCTTAATAAACTCCTCTTGCATTGCATTTGGGTCCCCATGTATCTTTTTTAACAAGTTCACTGTGACCGGGTGGTGGTGCTACACTTGAACCTGCTCTGTGATGGCATTTTGGGGAACAGGAGACTGTTTGGGTGGAGTAATCTTCCCAGCTCTCCTCTTTGACCTGGCAGAGAACAGGTCTTCTAGTGTTGGGGGCCAACAGCTTGAGATTTTCTCAGCTGTGCAACCACACATTGTAAGCTGGTCTTGGCCGCAGGAAACAATATGGTGATAGAGGACGTCATGATACTCTCAATGATGACCGAGTAGAAGTTCAGTAGGATGCATTGGGAGACATTACGCTTTGTTGAATTGGTTTCGGAGGAACATAGAAACCATAGAAATGGTTTCCAGAAATATCCAGGGGGAAACAAGGGGTCTGTGGTGGAAGTCAACTTTCATTTCCACTCTCTTGACCACATTGAGTTCCAGGTGGTTGCTTGCACACCATGTTGCATGACAGTCCACTTCTCTGCAGTAGGGGGTCTCTTCATTATTGGAAATGAGTCCCACTATAGTTGTGTCTTTAAGAGTTTGATGGTCTTTAAGAACTTTGAGATGTTCATTGATTTGACTGCAGTGGTACGGTCATTTGTGTAAAGTGAAAACAGGAGGGGTGAGAGAACACAGTCCTGGCGGGATCCTGTGCAGATGGTCATGGGGTCAGAGAGGTGGGGGTGTTTGTCAGGAAATTGGTAATCCACTGACAGATGCTGGGTGATACTACTAGCTGAGTCAGCCTGCTGTGGAGAAGTGCAATTTCCTACACCCTGTTTTTAATAATAGGAATGCCACCCCTGTGTCCACTGTAGAGGAACTCTACTCACTGTACCACAGATTTTCATTCAACACAAGTGTCCCACACTTCCTCCTGGTGAAAGAACATATCCATTAGGTTAAGGACTTTTGGTCAGCATCTCCAGTCTTACTTAACACTTCTAGGGTGTTGAATGGTTTCCTAACACCACTCTCTTTGTTTGAGTCTTGAAAACACATGACCTTTAAGAATAAGATTGAGTTAAGATGATATAACTGCAATGTCAATCAGTGATACAATGTCAATCAATGTCAGTCTTTGACTAAGCCAATGAGAGCCAAACATTCATCGGCCTTAGTTGGTGCCAGTCTTGTGCCATCTGTTTGGTGTGTCTCAGGCTTAAGAGATGTAACATTACAAACATTACAGTCAGTGTCCATTACCAAGGTCTGTTTATTGTTATTGGGTGCCCTGGCCAAATGGCACTCGCTTGTGAACACTCCAACCAAGCCTTTCTCAAGCAAAGGTTCCCAGCAGGCAAAATGGCTCCATGGATTGCTGAAGCACACCAAGGCTTTGTATGCAAATTTATTCTTCCTTGATTCTAACCAGTTGCTTTTCCCAGTAGGCTAAGCCTCCATGCTGGTGTGAGCCTCTGCAGAACAGTCACATCTATGCGCCCTTGAGTAAGGCCCTTAACCCCCAACTCCATGGGTGCCACTGCAGGTGGTTGCCCTTCTTTGCCAAGCTTGCTCTCACCTATAAATGTGTGTCTGTGAGTCACAGAGAGCAGGATGGGATAGGCGAAAAGAGAATTTCCCCACAAGGGATCAAGAAAGTGTCATTAAATTGAATAAACAGTTCTGATGGTTACAAAAACGATGCATGTTTTTCCAAATAACCCATGTTTTGCCTCAGTCATTGATGGAAGAAAATCCACTAGAAATTTCAAACCAGGGTTATATGATGAATGACAGTCTTGTGAAAGGGGCAGTCAAATGGTCTCAGGCAGGTTAGAATTCTGCTTCATGAGCTGATACCATGAGCTGATACCCCTGCAGTGTTTTAGACTGAAAATGCTATATTGCATTGTAACTTTTGTTAAAAGTGCCCCTGCAATTGCACACAAAAGCCTTTCATTTCACTGTGAATAGAACTGAGTGAAAAGGCATGTTTACATTCATCCAGTGAGTCAATGACCAAGTTGGGCAAGGGTTCAGCACCACCGTTGAATTAATCAGTATCCATTGTCAACACAGCATTTGATTAGATTAGCCTCATGCAGGATTGTTGTTATAGAAACAGGGAGCATGACAGTTTGTACTGGATAAAAACAAAATTCAGAGAAGCCTAAATGTTTTTTACTGCAGAGGGCTTCAATTTGTATTTTAAAGACATTTATTAGAAGTAGTCAATTAATGTCATTAGTGGACTAAAGTAGTTACAAGAAAATCATGTAGCTAAAATTAGGACACATCAAGAATTATGCATTCCATAATCCATGTTTATCCATCATTTATGATTCTTAATCATTCATAGTTCTTAAAACTGAATACTAGGCAAGTGTCTAAACCACCCTTATACAATAATTCTTAATTAATTAAGTGTTATACAGTGTAAACAATTATGCTCATCTAGTTTTATGTTGGTAAACAATTACATAATTCTGTCAATACGTAGAAAAATTAGTTGAATAAATATGAAGTATGAAATAAGGAACAAGGTAAGTTATATATATTAGCATACATACTAAAATGCTAAAAATGAAATGGGTTACAGGATTATAAAACAAAGGATTTTTCAGTTTTGGTGTTATCTGATTCAGTAGTAGTTGCTGATATAATTATGTGTCTCGTCTTGCACATCTCAGTAAAGGGTTACTGATCAACCATGTTGTAGACAGCCAATGGTTAGTTTTGCCACATCAAAGGGCACTTCTACACAAGAGGTAAACCCAGCATCTGCTATAAATACGCCTCAAGCAAGAACCTGACATTAGACAAGTGAAATTCAGACAAAATAATAACAATGAAGGGTAGGCAAGGTAAACAAGCAATACTTAATAGACAAGAGCTTAATTCTCTACTCCTGGTGGTTGAAAGTTATAGTATACCTATAGCTGTCGGATGTTTGGTCACCTTGATGGTGTTTGCTGCATTTGTGGTTTTAAGGAATCTGAGAATTCAAAGAGTTAAACAAAGCACAAATGTTGGGATTGGAACAAGCGTAACAAAGAAGAGCAAGAAGGTGGTGCGTCAGAAGAAAAACAGACGCAACGCAAAGTCTAAAGGTAAGTATTGCAAAGCATTACTCTTACTGTGTCCTTATATAAGTCTTCTTTTTCCATATTCCCGAAATCGATATATAAAAGAGAAATTTAATTTTAAGGAACTGACCCATATCAGTAATTCATTCATTTTGAAATTGTTGTCATTTCTAATTTATTTATGACACATTAAATATAGAGATATATCTCTTGGAATATATATCTGTAATTGAATAGATCAATTTTTTAAACCAGTGGAGGCTAATTTGACATTTTTACGTAATCTGATTGTCATATTAAAAGAAAAAATATGCATGCTGTGACATATACTAAGACCTGTAATCTGGACACCAGTAGGGGGAGACAAAATTTTAGTGTGAAAAGGGCTCAAGAGTAAAATGCAAATCAATATTGGAGTCATTTCCCACACCAAAGGTAGTGAGCCTAGCTCCATCAATAGGCCAATGTCCCTTGGCAGGCATTCTGGTATGGAGACGCTGCCCATATCCATGAATAGCCACTAGGTGCCCTCATGTTCCTCTGAAGTCAAGAATTACAAGAATTACGGGCAAGGAAATCCAAGTAGCCACATGTGGATTCTCAGCCTCCCACTAACACCAGTCGCGTTTCCTGAGTGACAGTCAAAGAAGTGTGGCAGGGTGGATGATGGATGTAATTTCAGTTGTTCCATACATTGACACTAAGGCTCAGGCATTGGCGATTTTACCCGGGTGCAGGGGGCAGAATTGCACCCCCGACTCGTCAGATGAAAATGCCATTTGAATACAATACAATTACTATAAGTAGGGAAAAAAGTAATTATATTGTAAAGTTCTATTTGAAAATGTGGCTTGCATTAGTCATGTCAGTGTGTAATAATAATGAATTGTAAATGTTTTTACTTTTTTTAATACAAATGTATTTGTTAAATTTTGGCATAGCCTGCCAAATGAATGACTGCCTGAGCTCTCTCACCTTGCATCATCTGGGAGAAAAGCCTGTGAGTCCAGGGAGCCAAGGGAGCAGGCAAATACCCACTAACAGGCAAGGGAAAGGGGAAATATACAACAAGGCCAGTCAGGAGGCAGCAGTCCCTTAAGGTCAGCCACAAACATAGGCCTGTGCAGAGAGTACACAGGAGAGGCCTGCCTTTTCAGTCTTGCTCCTTTTCCTAGCACGGGCTTTAAGCCTTGCACGGGAAGTCTGTCTTGCCCCTTGATTGTCGGCTGTCAGCTATTTTTTTTTCAGGGTTTTAGTTTTTGGATTTTTGTTATAAGACTGGGAGCTTTAAGGTTTGTATATTATCACTGTAAAAGCGTTTTTAGAGTTGATATTTTTACTATAGGGGACTTCAATCATCTATAGCAATCCATAGCAGTCCTTATTAATCAGTAGTTGTCCTTGTGGTCAACAGTGAGGAAACACCAGTTAGTTTTGGCCTGTGAGGTGTTGATCGCCCCCTGCTGGTGCACAGCAGGCTCTGCAATCCCAGCACTCTTCATAACTTTTGTAGAACACTGGGAAGAGGCACAAAGAGAACCATGCAAACTATGGATCAGGAAGGAACAGCTCAGAATTTTACTTATTCTTTTCTTGTTAGGGTGGATGGGAGTAGGGAGAGAACAGGACTACAAAATACATTTTGAGTGAAACTGTAGTTAGTCAGTGCCTGTTTCCTTACAGACACATTTATTTCTGTGATAAAAACTGTAATAGGAAAAAAGGAGACAGGTTTGTCAATGGATTCCGGTATCTTTGATGTAACTATAAAGCTTTGCAGGACTGCACTTGCTCACTTGTTCAAATAAACTGGAAAAGATGCGGAGGCATCATCTTAATGTTGAAGGTCATTCACATTTCAGTGCATGCAGATGGCATGGCACTTTAATTTGATCCTAATTTCATTAATGTTTCAGGGTATGTGTGGTATTTAATCATTTTTGATAACATTAGTATCATACAGCCTTAAATTAAAAATCTTGTAAGAGAGCACAATCAACTAGAACAGAATATATTCCTAAAATAAAAAAATAATCACAATAAAAGATTCATGTTAATAGATTAAATGCCTTACAAGGAACCTAGAGAGTAATCTAGGCCTATCTGTATGACATTTATCAACTTAATTAGATTAAGCTAATTAAGCAGAAAATGGATATATGTAATGATAGAAGTGTTTAATTTAGCTTATGTCATTTTCTTTTAGGGAAACGAAGGGAGCCAGTGCTCACAACACCAATATCTGAAGAAGGCAGTTCCCTGGACACCAGTTCAGGAACACAGTATGAGGATGATTGGTCCAATGCTGCATCTAAAGTAGACGCTCTGCTTGAGTATAATAAACACATTGACCATGAGAGCAGCCACGAGCAAGTTAGGGCCAACCAAACTGAAGATCTGAATGACAGTTCTCTTACTTTGGATGACCAGCCTGAGTTTCAGAGCCATAGAGAACCAATGCATGCAGAACGTTCTATGGACAATGTCAATGAAGTAGAAGTATCCCAAATGGACATTCACGGATGTAGTGACTGTTACAAACATAAGAACCAGGAAGATGAAGATAATGTAGAACTGGTTTATAAGAAAGAGCCTCTTCAAAACAATGAGGAACACATTGCTGATGGTTCTCAATCTGACATGAAAAAAGAGCGAGAGATGGAACCCCTAAATGCAGATGTGACCTGTGCGGAGGTGAATTATGAGAATTTGAAGATAAGTAACACAGGGGTAGCTATAAAGGACTTTCATGAAGACCTGTCCAATGGTTGTCAAGGACCATCTAGCAGTGATCAGCAATGTAATGACCTGTCCAATGGTATGCATGTTAAAAGACATAGTGATGAAGAGATAGACATTCAGAGAGAGTCAAAGTGTGACGAGGAGAATGGCCAGGCAAAGATAGAAACAGAAATCAAGAATGATGCAACTATTAACAGTCATCCAAGCAAGAATTCGCAAAATCTGAGTGATTTTCTTAATAATATGCATAAAGACAAAGATGAAGAGGACCACTATCAAACAGCAAGTAAGACACAAAATCTGAAATCAGTGATTTGTGAGAACCCAGCTGAAAACAATGTGGAGACACATATGACAAACCATTTCATGACAGACATGAAGATCACTGAGGAAACCACAAATAACCCCAAGTGGATGGACCTCAGCAATCTGGATAATAAGACTGACCTGCTCAGAATGAGCCTGAATGATTTGCTTGGTGGAGCAGATCAAGGCTCTGAAAGGAAACCTCAAAATGATTCCCAATCTAGTCTGATCCAATTTGATGGCTTTCTTCAGAGTAAAAGCAATGCAACAATGCAGCCTACGTCCCACACTGTCCAAGTCAGCTTTTGTCTTCACTATGTCACCCACTCACCTTCTCAGGTCCTTGCAGTAACTGGAAACAAGAATGAATTAGGAAACTGGAATAGTTTTGTCCAGCTACAGCAGGAAAAGGATGAGTACTGGTCCAAAACCATTGTGCTGCCGGCGGACTGTCACGTTGAATGGAAATTTGTACTTGTGGAAAATGGCAGGATCCATCTGTGGGAAGAGTGCGGAAACCGGTTGTTCTTCACTGGTCAAGGTGAAAAAATGCATCTTCACAAATGCTGGGGTCAGGTCTAAATTCATGATGGGTAAAATAAACAAACCTGATTATTCATTGTTTAAGGCAATGAAATCAAGAGTCAATCTGCAATGCTTAAACACATTATTCAGTGGTGACTAATTGTATAGTTAATGCAAAGTTAAATAGTTTTGATAGAGAAAGCAATGCTAAACAGTTAAATAAATACAACAACAAGTACTGAAATATAAAGATCTAGTTGTATATAAACAGAGGTGAAGGCAGCATGGCAGTGCAGTGGTTAGCACCGTTGCCTCACATCCCTTTGGGACCAGGGTCTCTGCCTGGGTTGTGTGTGTATGGAGTCCCCCCCCCCACAGTCCAAAAACATGCTGAGGTTAATTGAACTTACCAAATTGCCAAAAGGTGTGAATGGTGTGTGAGTGTGCCCTGCCATTGGGTTGGCACCCCATCCTGGGTTGTTCCCTGCCTTGTGCCTATAGAATAAAAGGCTAAAATCAGCCCTGAGATACTTTTTGAGGCTTCTATTGTACATATTTGCTGTTTTGATTAGTTAGTTTTATATTATATCTGATTTTTCTCAGTATCTCAGTTTGTCATAAAATTGGATTTTGAAAATATTTATAAAATTATTATTTTTTTAAACTTAGCAGTCAGTGATTAATTGACCCGGTTTCTGCAAAATGTCAAACACAACTGCAATAGACAAGCTTTGTGTGTAACTTTGTGAAAAGTGCACTTTTTTTCTTTTTTTGCAATACAAACTGTAACACATTTTAAATACATATACATACCATTATGATGAGCTTTCTGTCAAGGGGCCTGCAATAAACCTCTGCAGAACCACACTGAAGTGTTGGATTGTTTCACTTGTACACTTCTTTCTGTTTGTTTGTATTCTAGCACACATATAAACATACTTATGACAGGGCAACGAGCAAACGAATATGTGATAAGTAACTCTCCAAAACGCTAACTCATGGGTTCTTTTTTGTGAGTGAAAATCATTTAGGTAAACACATATACAGTAATCAAATATGTCTGACGATGCATATTTTATTCACAAAAATAAAATCAGGTTTTCTAGAGCTGTATAAGTGTTCTGCCAAATTGGCAGTTTTAATTGTAAAAGATGCACTGTAGAGATGGCTAGCTAATAAAAACAGATAAATCTATATTACGTTGACTATTGTTCCATCGATGTTATTGTGGCGAACTATGATTTAATCACCTGGGTGTCCAGTTCCCCGTATACAATTCACAGTTTCAGGATAATTGGGATTGTTTAAGTAGTATTAGTTTCAGGATCAGCAACAGACCCGGAATGACCTCGGTTAATCGCCCTTTCGCCATAACTGGAAATCTCACTGAAACAGCTTCGTACAGATGAGTGACTGTAGAACAGACGAGTGACTGTAGAAGCGAGTGCGTCACTTACTGCTGGCTGCAACTAGGGACCTATATGCAGCTGAATGGCAGTTAGAAGTAACGTTAAACCCGAAGCTTTGCACATTATACTGTAAGACAGCTGGAATTAATTTGTCTGAATTAAAAACAAAATGTTTCTTTGCAATATTTTAAGTAACCAAAACAATGATGCAAGTGCTTTCCAAAAATGCGGCAATTAAATTTTCTCTCTTCGGCATATATATTAAAATTATTTTTTTTTTTCTCCAAATTTTAGTTCTGAATAGATATCTACTTGCAAGGAAATCATACTAGAAACGTCTATGTGCGCAACCAGTTTTAAGTACACAATTTACCATGTATTAAAAAACCATGAATTCAGAAAACAATGAACAGCACGAATACATACAAAAAAAGAAAAGTCAATGCACTGAATAAATAAAATTACTGACATTGCTACAAGCATATTATCAGAATTCAGATTTAAAATTATAAATTGTAGCATTCTGAAGACTACATTCAAGAAATCTAAATGTGAATCATAATAAAGTAATACAGTGAGCATCGTAAGAGGAGTTAACAGTCTTGGTAACCTTTTCCTACCAGTTTGGCTGTTTTACTAGTGATGTTGGTGTATGTGACATACAAAACATAGTAAACGGTATAATTTATAATGTAATAAATGTAGGCTAATTCAATAGTACAGGAAAATTATACATTTGTTTATATTCCTATTAATGCTATATGAATACTACCACTAATAATAATAGTTTTTCTTGTGATTAAGAAGTTATATAGGCCTGTAAGTTGTGTGTAATATTTTGAATATTTTGTAGAATGTAAATTTATACATCCCATTTTCCATGGGAAACCATGAGATATATGCCAGCTAATTACAGGTCAGAGGTAATTTGAGAATGCAATTATGTTAACGTGATTTTTTCTTTATCAGTGGGGAAGTAATCAACGCACAATTGGATTTAAACCGAAAAGAATCTGGAAAAGACACTGTCATTTGTTTCCTGCACGGTCCCCGCTCGAAGCAGCAGGTTAATTTGCGCATGCGTCGCCCTAGGCTCTCAGAGGAGGCGGAGGCAGAGCCCTGCATCCGTGAGTCTGTTTGCTGTATTTGTGCATCAAGCCAGCGCAGAGCATCGAACTTTTCTTTGCGATATGCAAGATATTGCTTGAAAACGTGCCAAAAACGAAGTGAAAGACGGAGTGGAAGTGAGTAAGCGCGGTTGCTAACTGTGCAAACTTTTTGTTGCAAGTTAACTGAACTAATCCCGAAGAAAGCAACTAGCTGGCTGGCAAGAGGGGTCGCTTTTCTTTCAATGCAATGAATTGTAGCAAATTCTATTGTGATGGTAAAATAGACTCGGAAGGGGAGAAAAGCCTGACAAACGATCAAAAGTCCTTCCACCGGATCCCAATCACTGGGCTCCGAGAGGCAGTTTTTGCATCTGCCCCCAAAGTCTCCTACCAGACTTGTCTTCTCAACATCAAGTTTTGATTCACAAAAGAAAACACAGTTTTATTTTTAATGAAGTGTGCGTTTTACCAAGTATGGTGCTTGGGAATGTTCACTTGAGGGTGGGCAGGCGTCATATATCTTGCCCATTCAGAAACCGCAAGATTGTTGTGCGACTTTTTGAGGGCGGTGGTGTCGTTAAAAACACGTAGTTTGTGACCCCACCAGAGACTATGAAGAGCCATTCGTATAGCTCCAGCTCTATATTGCACAGAGGAAAATCGCTGTATGTCGAGGCTGTTCTCCAAGGAGGAGCACCCTGGGGCTTTACTATCAAAGGTGGCATTGAACATGGGGAAAAATTAATCATCTCTAAGGTAAGGGTTATGGACATTCATACCGCAGACTGCTTTACATTGACATTACCAAGAATTCGTTTTCTGATAGCTATTTCAAGTAATACTATGGCTATAACTTGGGTGAAGTGATACTTGGCAAATACACATACATCTATTAATGAATAAATAATGCATATCATTTAAAAATAAGAAAAATAAGGGCTAAAACTATGTATTTTGTAAGAGTGCAAAGCTTAAACATTGGTTGTTTCTGAAATCTACATGCTGTGCAATTATTGAACAAAGTTATAATAAGCAGTATGGCTTCATTCAAGTTGTAGATTGGAATATTTAAAGGGACTAAACATAGTTTAAATGTTTATGTATTTATTTGCATCCATCTTTCATAATGCAGTGTGCAGGTATGCAGTGTGAGTTTACGCTTAAAGCTTAGAAGAGCCCATCACAGAGCACACACTCTCACACAGCATAGTCTGTAAGCACCTTACAGTTCACATGGGCCAAATGTCTTTGGGCTGTAAGAGTAAACATGGGCAGAGTGTGCAAGCCCCACACACATGGAAGTGCTGGTAGGATTCAAACCACAGCCCTGCAGGTGCCAGTATGCCATCCTGTATTTTTATCCGTGTTCTATACTGCTTGCCCAGTACAGTGCTGAGACTAGAGCCTTCAGAGAAAACGCCAGGGAGCGCCCTGGTTGGGGCGCTATCTCAATCCTGGGCACAAAGGCACGCTCTCACACGCTACAGGCCATTGGGAGATGCCGGTTTGCCTACATGATTTTGGAGTAACTGAAGGCACGAGGAAAGCATTCAAACTACAGAGAGCCAAGTGGATTCAGACACCCAACACTCTCCACCACTGTTCCACCATGTAGTTATACTTTTAATCTGTCTTGGAAATGAGGATTTATTAGTAATACAGTTTACATTTTACAGTAAAAATTAATAGATCCTTATAGTTATCCGTCCACCTTACTAACTTTTATCCTGGTCAGGAAGGTGTGTAGCAGGTGTACACCCTGAACGGGGTGCTAGTCTGTGACATAACACACCCACAAAGTCATATGTCATAGGGAATGTAGGGGTACCAGTCAACCTCACTGCAAGATTTTGGGAAGGTAATTAGAACCCTCAGAAGGACAAAGGGTAAAAGTGCTAACCCTCAGTACTGGTAAATCCTCCCCTTCCCAAAATGAACACGAGGGCATTCCTTATCTTTAATTATGAATTCAAGCCTTAATGAGGTCGATTTGCTGCTCATGCAGAGCACGAGGACGAAACATATACTTAACGAAGACAGTAGTCCTGTATCAAACAAACATATACCTAAGGAATACTGTAATCCTGTATTAGACAAATGTACCTAACGAAGACTGTAGTCCTGTATCAGACAAACATACCTAACGAAGACTGTCGTCCTGTATCAGACAAACATACCTAACGAAGACTGTAGTCCTGTATCAGGCAAACATATACCTAACGAAGACTGTAGTTCTGTATCAGACAAACATACCTAACGAAGACTGTCGTCCTGTATCAGGCAAACATACCTAACGAAGACTGTAGTCCTGTATCAGGCAAACATATACCTAACGAAGGCTGTAGTCCTGTATCAGACAAACATACCTAACGAAGACTGTCGTCCTGTATCAGGCAAACATACCTAACGAAGACTGTCATCCTGTATCAGGCAAACATACCTAACGAAGACTGTAGTCCTGTATCAGACAAACATACCTAACAAGGACTGTAGTCCTGTATCAGACAAACATACCTAACGAAGACTGTCGTCCTGTATCAGGCAAACATATACCTAACAAAGACTGTAGTTCTGCATCAGACAAACATCGTAGGGATTGCACCCCCTACCCTCTCCGCCCCTAGGGGCAAATTCCACCCCCCCAATGTCAAACCCCTTCCGATGCTACAGGGAGCGCCTAAGCGGCATTCACCCAAAGAACCCTGCATTCTGTCTGGATCTTCATGCTGCCATTCGCCACATTCATTGTTTTTGTGACTGAGTCTGTCCACCTTAGCAATGGCTGCTTTCTTGTTTCTTTATCTTAAACTTTTCCAGTTATGATCTTCTCCAGTGCACTGGGTGGTCTCTAATGTCTTACTTCTTCCTCTTCCAGTTTTGGCTTTCATAAGGAATCACAGAAAAATACAATATTCTGAGCAATTCTGACCTTTATCAGTTGTTAGACATGCAGGTATTTTTTAAGTCCTTCATCGCAGCTCTGCCAGTCTGTGACTGCTGGATTATTTCAAGGAGACAACAGCTATCTATAACCTCCATGTCTATAAACATTAGCACTAAATTTAGCTTCTGTTTGACATAGTCAGCATCACCAAAGGCTTGTTGCAATCTGGGAGGGCACATGTTGGCACCCTTCTGGTACTCCTGGTTTTTTCAAATTATATTTTATGTGTCTTTCTATTGTTTCAAAACTAAAACGTCTTTTCTTATTACAGAGATATGTTTGATATGTCATTGTAATCGTACAATGAATGTAATTATCAACCTAGGCCTTAGCACCTGAATCCAGATCTACAGAAAAAATAACATACACGTTCCTCTTGGAATGTGCGCTTTTCAAACTTGGACAATTAGCATCCAACTTTTCTATGTCTAAGTCAAGATGGAAACAAGATAAACACGTAACGTAAACATAAAAAACACAGATCGGGGGAGAGCAAAGTAATGTGGGTAGGGTGACCAGATAATCCATGTCAGGGAGGACACTTTGAGCTGCCTTAGGTTTTGCAAACTTTAAAATTGAAAGGGTCTTGTGTTTGGCTAAACAGTTCAGTTCTTGTGCTTTGATTGGTTCGTTTCCTTGATTGAAAGACTCATCCTGCTGTTTCACATTAACATTAGTGATGCGTGCATGATTACATAGGACTGACCAATCAACATGCAGCAAGAATGCAGCGCTTAAGTGAAATCCAGTTCCTTTTCATTGAAATGGTAGTTTACAAATCCTGTCCTAATTGGTATAGGTTATGGGGGGGGTGTAAGAAAATGGAAGAATATTTTTTCAGGAATGAAAGCATGTGAACTTGATTGTCGCCAGCTGTTTCCCACCTGAGATGGACAGCAGCTCTATTCTCTACTCCACACTCTGCCATACGTGGTATGATAAGGGGGCAGCTGTTTGTGGAAAGCTAAAGTGCATCTCGGAGTTTGGCACAATCATATCTGAAGGCATGAGTGGCAAGGCATGATTTCCCCAAGAGGTCTAAAGGGTGCATTGTTTGTGGTGGAAATGTCATAGATCCTTTCTGCATGCTGTAAACTAATCTGCTCTCCTGTAAGGAAATCAAAGGCTAACTCCAGAGGCTGAGCATATGGAAACCTGTTTCTGTGCTCCATCTTCCACTGTAGTGACCTTTTCAAACGGTGCAGTCATTTAAAACTTTAGAAATACCGGTTAAAATGACCCTAAATGGTGTCGAGAGGGAGAAATTGTGAGTTTATGATAATGGAATCTGAGGTGGTACTTTATCTGGTCAGTGGATCCTGAGTGGACAGGGAGGCGGGCCGTAATCCAAGATTGCAGCAGACTCCTGTTTTTCTCTGTCCGCTCTTAAAAAGCTAATAGCGCAGTGAGGAATGTGGCCCAGGGTTCTGGAATGATTCCAAAGGAGAGAGAGCAAGTTAGACAGTGGGGGGAAAAAAGAATGTCAGTAACTGAATTGGCAAATGCTCGGCTGGTTTGAAAAGAAGAAAGGGAAAAGTAAATAAAAAAAAAAACTGAATGGCATAGCTTATGTATTGGGTCCATTTTCATTTTTAATTTTGTTTTAAAGCCGGGGTGTGTTTATTGGAGTTTTCATGGAAACTGATGACCAGATCTCTGCCCAGAAAGCCTTCTGTTAATGCAAATGGGAGGCAATGACTGGGGTTATTAGTTCATTGGGCCTTATATAGGGTTTTGGAGGAGGTCCCCTCCAAATGTTCATTGTGTTTGTAGTCTCAGTAGCATGGTTTTAAGTACTTTTACATTTTTAGTTTGTGTACTTAAAGGGGCCTTTTGAAAACCTTTTGTCTAGTACCTCTGCCCTGTCTTGTGTCTGATCTTTGCCTCACAACTTGGCACAACATCAGTTCTTTGATGCGGTGTTGTTTTGATATAATGTGTAACTTGCAGGAACATGAGGAAAGGTTAAAATTGTTGAAGTCTGTATTAATAGGATCGTTGCCTGGATGTTGTTGGTTCATTTGAAATGAAAAAGTTCAATTTTAGGTCATTGGGCAGCTAAGTAAAATATGTTTATGTGAGAAGGTCCCCTACTATTTCTGGGAAAGAAACTGCTTATCACTAAAAGTATGAGGAGATTTGCCAACTTTATTAATTTAAAATAATTAATGTCCTGAACATGACATCTGAGTAAGAGATGGTCTACAAGGAATTTCATCTTCTTTATGGGAAATCCTTTTGTTAGTATTTATTATTAATAGTACTTTGAAATTATTATTTTAAGAATGTAGTGATGCTTTTGTTGCTTGGTGACAGTAAGTAATCCTTTGCTGTTTTAGAGGAGACAATGCCATGCACAGATTTTTTGAGTTAGTGGAGGTGTGTGGGTACTTTTTTTTTTTTATCTCGGAATCACAAACAAAAAATGATTGTCTACTTCATGGAATTCTGGTCCTGGAGGACCAGTCTGCAAAACAGTTTGCAGATCTCCCTCACCAAACACACCTAAAGCTGGCAATTGGCTGGTGAGCTGAATGGGCTGTGTTTGAGCGGGGAAATCCTGGAAAGTGTGTTGCAGGCTGGCCCTCCAGGACTGGAAATGGGGAACCCTGGTCTGCTTTCTAGTGGTATGTAAATGTCCTGCGTTTCCCAACCCGGTTCTCAGGGACCCCTAGACGGTCAACGTTTTCTGCTCCGCCGCAGCTCCCAGTACAAGAATGTGTGAAGCTGGGAGGAGCAAAAGCATGGACTGTCTGGGGGTCCCCAAGGATTGGGATGGGAGAGACACTGGTTTAAAAGATACTTTTGTGTTGTGACTTATTGGAAGGAAGGTCCTTCTACTCTGGTTTCAGCAGCAGGAGGAGGTGTAGTTGATGTCAAAATTGTCACTGGGAATGAAATGATAAACCAGTGTTTGTGTCCAGTTTTTTGTGCTTTCATTGCAGCATAGGATGTTCTGAAGGTGCCACTGGATGTTGTTTTGAACTCTTCCTACAGGTAGAGGAAGGTGGGAAGGCGGGTCTCTTGCAGTACCCTCTGGAACCTGGAGACCAGGTAGTCACTATCAACCATGTTGAACTCAGTGGATCCAGACAGGAGGCAATTTCTCTTGTTAAGGGCTCCTACAAGACACTTCACCTCATGGTTTCCAGGTATACTCAGTGGTCTTTTTTTTTAACAGTACTATGATACCATAAAATTGTTTATTATTAGTATTTGTTTAATTAGATGAGAAAGGGAAAAAGTCACCGCAGTGCTAATGACATTTTTTTGTGATTTGTCTTTGTCAGATTATCCGGGCATTCAGTGATCCTTTATTTGGCATTTGTACAAATGGAATGCAACCTGTTAGCTTGTACGTCCTATCTTACTCTCCTATGAGCCCAGTAAGAGTAGGAGTAAAGTTTGGGCTCCAAGCGTAGGCTCAGCTCAGTAAATTTTTCAGTTTCTTTTGTTGATTTACCACAAAATTAATCCTCATGAAAAATATGTATGCTTTGCAAGTAGTTTCTTTTCAAGAGGGCAAAGTGATTTTCACCTAATCAAAAGGTCTCTAGACTAGCAGAGAAACCTTTTTTATGGTAAATCAATAAAAAAGGCATACATACCTAGCTCAGGAAGGGTACAAATCCTTCTCCTGCAGACTAGAGTAGAAAGTGTTACTCACTGAATGATTGGTGGGTCTGATAGGCATTCTAGCAACAGAGCCTTGTGGTTGTGTATTGTTACTAGTTAGCTATAATTCGGGAGCCTTCATATGTGATCTTACAGATTTGGTCTTGTTATTCAGTTCTTAACTTGGCTTTTTGTCTTTGCTTTGATTTTGATGTATGGATATGACATTCTGGCAACATCTGTTCACACACATCGCCGTTGTCAACATGACCTGGGCTTTTACTCAAGCTGGATATCACTGCTTAGCGCCAGAATCGCTCACCACATGGTTCCCACCCAGTGAGCTCTGGGCTGTGTGCTGCCTTGCAGTTTGGGGTGCTGTCTGCTGTAAGTAGGCGTGTAATTATATGGTCTACTTACAATTCAGTTTGATATTTGGATTCACGCTTCACTGTTTGATATGCTCACAGTATACACATTCAGCAAAATAAGACTGAAAAAGTAAGACCTCACCCTTCATATTTCCTTTTTAGACATGTACATTTACAAAAGAACATTTCCTTTTTCCATATTCTACAGACTCCAGTGCAAAAAGTAAAAATAAAATTTCAAATTTTTTTGAAAACGAAGTTGTCACAATTCTTATTTATTCCTTTTTAGGCATGTACATTTACAAAAAAAAAAAAGATGTTTTCAAATCATTTTTCTTGTAGTTTTTTCGTCATACTGCAGACCCCATTGCAAAACGCAAAAATAAAATCTCAAAGCCAAACTGAGATTACGCCTAGTGCGCCCTCTTGTGTTAACATTAATAAATTATTTCATGCCACGGTAACATGTTACACCCCTATCTTGTGTCCCATTATATTTTGAAATTACAAATTATCTTGCCACAATGCATTATTCAGCTGCACATGGAAAATTGCCAAGCTGTTGTCTGCTGTTGCTGAGCAGGGAGCCATGCCTGGCAATCTGCAGCAGCACTTGCTGCTGCTTTCCAAAGCTAGCACTCCGATAATAAACTGCGTAAAGACCTTGAGGGAAGTGGCTTCTAGTCTTTCAACCCAACAATAAGTTACGTGTCCTCACAATCCCCTGACTACATCCCGAGACAGAATGGATTCAGGGGTAGTGTTGCCGGAAAGGTATGATGGGAATGCGGAACGTTGTCGGGGTTTCCTTCAGCAATGCTCCCTGTGAGGATCTCCTTTATTATCTCCCTACTTACAGGGGCAACCCTGGATTTGGCCATGACTATTAGGGAGCAGCAGGGTTTGGAGGCAGAAGATTGAGTTATCCTTTCAGCATTCCTGATTCTTACTTGAGCGTCATGCTACTTGACTGCACACTGCTGCTCAACTTCTCTCACCTCAAGGATGGCATTTTTTGGCAGTCTATGTGGTGGAGTTTCTGTCACTAGTAGCATAGAGTGGGTATTACGAAGCCTCCCTCATCACTGCATACCGGCAGATTAGTAGCCTGTGCCCTTATATTGATTATCTGCACTTCAGTGCTATTACCGCTACCTCTTATTTCGGCCACCACAGAGCTGGTTCATTCTGCTAAGATATTCATTAAATTTGCCCACTGCAGCATGATGTCTGAATATAGGGCGGGGATGAGTTTCACGGTACCACTAGGCACTACGGATACCTGCTTATGCCTTTTGCTCTGGTCAGTGCTACTGCTGTGCACCAGGAATTTTGTAGATGATGTTTAGACAATATCCTGATGCATTCCACGGAAGAGGAAATCCACAGCCAGCAGGTGAATCAGAGCTGAGAATGGAGTGTTTATGAAACTTAAGTGTGAACACTGTGTCATGAAAATCTCAGGTCATTGAGTATGTCTGCTCCCTTTAGGGGTTAGGGTTGACACTAACAAGAACTAAACAATTAAGGAATGGTGGTCTTGTGCTTTGCTAAAGGAGCTGAAAGATATCCTCACTGGATTTCACTGGGCTTTTTTCGATATCTCACTACCCAGTCTTCTTTATCATCCAAATTCTAGTCTACCTTTCATTGTATAGGTGTAAGCCTTGAAGGCTGGCGTTAGAGCTGATCTGTCTAGTTTTGGCCAGGCTGAGAAACTCCACCCCTGTGTCGCCTTCTTTCACAGGTTGAGCCCCAAAGAAGCTAATGATGTGGTCAGCTGTTGGTGGTAAAGTTGTCCCTCAAGACATGGAAAAGCTGGTTTAAGTGTAACAATTGTCCTTTCCTGGTAAAATAATATACAAACACGAAAAGGATTCAGGGAAGGGTTTATCAGAGCTATGGCTAATAGTTGAATGGCCTGTAATCTGGAACAGAGAGACTATTGACTAACAAGAACCTTCTTCAGGCCAGACTCCAAGTGAAGGCTGTGCTTTCTCCAGCCACTCTGAGATGAGCTGCACCTTGTTGGTTGTAGCAAGCCGATTTTAGGTGGATGCCACTTCATTTGTCAAGACATACTGTATTTACCGGGAGCAAGACCCCTTGATGTCAGGGACTGCCTCGGCCACTGTCTACAACACATCACCTCTGGTGCCACCTGGAGGTAGTCTTCAGAACCAAGCTTCCCCTTCCTGTGGGAACACCATGATCACGGTCATGGTCGGCCATATCCAGGCACTTAAGAATATAAAAAATATGAATTACAGCTGTATTTATATAGTGCTTTTTAAAAACGCCTCCCATCCAGGTACTGGCAGAGCTGCATGTCCTTTATATGTTGCATGTCCCTCCTGTATCTCACTCTCACCAGTGCTTCAGCTTTCCAAGCCCTTACAGCAGCTTCTCAAATCATTGGCAGCTTCCTTGATGCTTCTCTTAGCCTCACAGTTCTTGGGTTAGGAATCGGGTTCTGGTTCCTGTTTATGAACATGCTGACTTGCAGTGTCACCGTGGATCTTGCATATCGCTGCTTGGTGGCGGATAAGTCCGTGCACTTAGATCCAACCAAGTGATCTTGGTATGTCGTCTACAAGTGTGCCCAGGATGAATGCATTATCACTATTCATTTTTTCCACTTGAAATAGAACTGTTGTATATTGTTAGAAAATATCCTGGAGCAGTTTCCTTATATATCGTTGTACATATGTACATTACTCTGTTGGCTTATTTATTTATTTATACTCTGTATAATATATATTTACAGTAGATTTATTTTGACTTTTTTTTCTGTGATTGGTGACTATGGAGAAAGAGGTGGGATGAACACTGTAAGACATTAAACGCAAAATGCATGGCCTGTGGAAAAAAAAAAACTTTTGAGCTGATGCTCTAGGGATGAACAGAGAATCAAATAAATTGCAGTTATGGGTGGTGATACTGCCGTCAGCACTAGAGGGTGCAAGCAAAACGGAAAGTAGTGATATTGAAATTGTTTTAAGGATGGACAGGTGGATGAAATCTTTGTATGTAATCCATGTGACCTGACTCCTAAAATGGAGCACAAAAAAAAGCACAAAATAAAAATAAAGACAGTTCAATGGGAAATATTAACAGATTGAAGAAGATTTGGATGCTCATATTTATATATAGAGAAATTCATCCATCCATATAGCAGATTTATGCATTTCTTTTTTGCCTTTTTCCACAAAGTAGAAGTTGTTTTCTCTGTGTTTTATAGGTCATTATGTACACTCTGATAGGTTAATTCTGCATTCTTTCCTTTATCCAATAGAAAATTATGCCTTCCATCTGTCCATCCATGCACCTATCCATCCTTCCAGCCATCTCCCAAATGTTTATTCTCACCAAGGTCCTAAAACAAGTCATCCGGAAATGCGTGGAAATTAAATAATGTGTATAAAATATTCCGTTAAAATCCCCCAAACAACTTTTAAATAGTCTGATGTTACCTTGGAATATATGTAGAGTAAGCTGAATAGAATTAAACTGTATTTTTTTGTGTAACTTGGATTAACATTTTAAATGTAGTAAATTTGTTTTTGCACAATATACTTAAGCATTCAACAAAATGATGAATTTATCACGATGAACACATTACTTGCAAATGTGATTTACTCTTGGTGCTTGTACATAGCGATACCCAATACATTTTCATTTACATTTATTTATTTAGCAGATAAAAGTTACATACAGGTGAGGCCGTGCATCAGAAGCATACAGCTGTCAAGGAGCCAACTAGGTTTAAGTGCAGCTAGGCTGAGCTTCCAATGAATGACCAGTAAGTACAGTGAGTTGGCATTTTTGCAACAGCAATAAATATATCTGTACAGTTCATGACTAGACATGAGCTAAGTGAAGAGTTTTTCAAATAAGCTATGAGGACTGAGGAGGTCAGTGACCAGGTTAACTAGTTGATATGTTCCCGAAGAAGATGGGTCTTGAGGTATTTCTTGAAGGTTGTGAGATACTCTGATGAAATTCTTCGGGAGCCCGTTCAACTACTTAGGAACCGCTTAGGAACTGCACCGAAGAATCCTCTACACTTTATTTTAATATGGTGCAGAGATCTCCAGGTGGCATCAATACATGTATTATATAAATCACTGCAGTTGACTAGTTGTAATACTGTTTTTATGGCTTAATTGCCATTATAAACCGGAACAAAGAGAGCGTTGAGCTGAGGGCATAGTAACAGCCCATTAACAGCCCATATTATAACATATAAATAATATTATTATTGTAAATGTAAGTTTGTCTTATGTAGAAGAGTTTGGTTAATATATCAATGCAGCAATAAGTGTCTATAAAATAGCTAAGTGTTTGACAAGCCGTGATAATTTTAAGCCATTAGTGAGGGAGATTATCCATGTCATATTGTGAATATAAATGATATGGGCAGGAATTCCGTTTATGTATGTTATATTATTATACCATCCAACCAGTCTACTATAATTGTAAGTGGCTCATATGATGTATATTTTGATGAAACCTTTACTGTTTCAGCACAATGCAGATGATTCTTCCATGACCAATAGACAGCTCATAGTATAAGGCGGGAAGGGGATTTATACAGTGGCAAATCATAGCTGTATTCACAAGGTCTGCAAAGGCCTTTGTGCAGTGCCACTGTAAGTCCCTGTACAGTGAAACAACTCATAATGGGAGGCATTGTCAAACGCCTATCTTAGTTTTATGACCTATTGAAGACTTAGGTTTGCCTGTGTGGCTATAGAACAAAGTTTATGACTTACTGTTTCTTGTGGCACGCAAAGAGAAAGCCACACAGGAAGGCTTACAGGCTCACGCGTTTGCATCCAGGTACAGAGTTCACACCAGTGTGGGAACGTAGACAGCAGGAAAATCTTTCCCGGCTCTTGAGAAGTCTGAAGATGGAACAAATGAGGATGTTGACTCTGGGAAGTCCAGAGCAAATAGGCAGCCTCATGTGGTATATATCGCTTGCCTAGATAAACAGTTGGAGAGTTGGCTATCATTACTGTGGGAGACTTACAAGCGTGTTCAGTGGATGCTGCCTTTGCATTGAAGAATGTTCTGTTGTTGGCATGCTTCTTGCTGGGAACAGAACACTGGGAAATGCAGAACCTTTGACACATGGTGGAGTACTTTAGGAAGAGGTTAACCCGCATAGAATTTCTGCGGAGAGCCTTTCGCCCTGTAAGAGAGAGATTGCTGAGGTGTAAATGAGTATGACTTGAGAATACTCTTCTCAAAATGCTTTTTAGCTCAATCTGCACACGGGCAAATAAACCTATAGCATCTTTATTTGAAGCTCAGCACATGTGTGCTCAGTAAGTCGAATGCTTTGATTCATTGTAATGGGCAGTCATTCTAAAACACTCACCGAAAGCAGCAAAAATTAAGCATACATAAGACAATGGATGAGAACCGCGACTCGGAACGTCCATTGAGCAGGTAAAGTAAACAACATTTAACAGTTAAATTAATGTGTTTCTTCTTCACATAGTGAAACAGTCAGTACTTGTCATATGCGATATTTTAGTAATTTATATCCTATCAGCTGCTTTTACTACAGTATGTATGTGTTTGCCCTAATGATGCAGCTGTCCATCAGGATGTTCATGACCAAACACAGGTGACCTTTCGGTGAGTGTACAGGGTTAGCTGGTCCAGGTAAACCTTTAGAAGTTGCCACCCTTTTTTTTTACATTCAGGAGTATAAATTAACTAAAATGTGACAGATTGGAATGTGGTAAATATTTAGCAGCACCATGCCATGCTGTGCCAAAGCACTATGCACTTTTTAATTTGTAATTAATATGAAACACAGAGGTGGTGTTCATATGAACACAGCGATGGTCACAGTGCTGGACTCCCGGGGTGGATTGAAGCATTTTTAATTTGCTGTAAATAGTAGCAAAATGACTTAGAAAAGACTACGAGTTATCTGTTTTCTTGTCAGTATGTTTCAATTAAAAATAAAGGCAGGGGTTTTTTTATGCTTACTTTTTATTACTAAAATGTTCTGCTCACTAAAGCATTCAGTTGGGGTTGTTTATTTTGACTTTCTGACTGCGGAAATGCAGCTTATGTTTTAGTTAAAGCATTTTAAATATGCCTTGTTAAAAAAATGCTTGAGGTTTATATAATGTGTCATGACATTTTAGATTACTTGCCGAAATCCTTGAATTCACATACATTTCATTGTTATTTTATTAGATGACCCCCTCCCAACCTAGTTACCCTGAAGCACTTAACAAAGATTTAGATAATCAAATCTTCAGAATATGAAACTATAAATGGTGTGAGGGGCACCTGCTGTAGTAGCCATGTGTGGAAGTGGGAATTCTATAATAGTGGATGTCCGCTTCTGATGCTGCATCTGGGATGTGAGGTAGATCTCACGCCTCATGCGTGAACCAGGCACAGAGGCACACAAGCATGGGCTACCCATATACGGTAATAAATCAAGGAACGTTTTACGGTGTTTTATTTAACTTTATTGAAGCTTTCACCTAACCTTTGTGTACTATGAGAATTATCTAATACAAGTGCTGCTTTTCCCTTAAAAGGAAATATAAAAAACACAGCCCTAAAATAACTAATAAAACAAACAATGGCCTTGACGGTCTCAGCCTTATGCTTCTTTCGGTTGCTTTGGCGATGAACAATGCTGCCAGGGAGAGGAAAGAGGAAAATAATTCTCAGTCTTTCGGAAGGCCAGCTTCCGAAAGGGGATAGTAAGTTCTTCCAAAGTTTCACCCGGGCTGAAAAAGAATTCGAAGACAGAAAAAAGTGTTTAAAGATAAAAAAAAAGGAAGCCATGAGGAGCGGGAGTGAGTGTAGAGGAATACCTGAGAGAAAGAGATCTAAAGCTAGTGGGAGGCAAGTGCAACCTATGACATCACGCCCATTTTTTTCTCAGCCTCTTCCAATTGGCCAGAAGAGGAGTAATTTGAACTGCATTCATTTGCTAGCTGTGAGCGTGTGACTGTGTCAGGTAGAAAGGGAGTGAACAGTTTGCTCTCATGATCAGCCCAGCAACTAATGTTATCTGTTGCTTTAGAAAACTGCAGTGCGTTTGCTGCTATTGGGTCATAAAAAAACGTTTCGGTTTTTGCCTCTCATCGAGGCATATTCTCTAACAGTTACTTAGGAGACTCTCTCTGGCAGTAACTTGATCTAACTGTGCTGCTTTCAAAGACAAGGTAAGAAAAACCCTCCTTTGTTATGTTTGAAGACTGTCACGAAATGTGAAGTGCCTCATAGCTTTATTAAAGGCTTTTCCAACCATACAGATAGTGTAGAGGAACAAAATCAAGATGTATTCAATAACTTGCAACTTTATGTACATTTTTTTTTTTTTTGGCATTGTATCAATGGTTCCACAGATGAACAAGTTACCCATCCTTGAAAACAAATGCAATCCACAAGGTGCCTACAACTGCTAACATTTCCAAATATTCATAGTCATATAAACCTTTTTAATGACCGCTTTATTCATGGAAAAAAATGTGCACCCAGTGCATATTTTGGAATCTCAGATGTAGAAGACCATGTAGTGAGTGTGTTCTCATAATTAAAATTTACATGTTCAGGACATCAGTAATATGATTTCTGTGTATTTCTGCAAACTGCTGGAGTTTGTGGCTGAAGCTTGCCAAATATTAATCTGTAAAAATCTGTATTTCTTTATACAAATTATAGTCATATCTCTGGATTCAATGATTTGTAGCTTATATATTTAACCGGTTTAGTTAAAATGTTATACTGTGTTTTCTAATGGCCTACTTGAGCCAGGGCTTTGAGAAGATTTATTTGTCAATTAATTGGGTTTTTCACTTTTTACAATTTTTGCTTAATTTTCTGATAATCCAGATGGGCAAGTCTTATCTCCAGCAGCCATTATATAGTCTTATTGCCATTGACAAAATCATATATGGATAAAAAGAAATTTTGTGAGGCATACAGTGTTCTACTCACTTTGATAATTATACAGCTCTTAATATAGATTTTTTGTAAATGAATTAAATCTTTACTTGCCATACATAGTAACTACGTAATCCATCTATCATCCATCTATCTGTCTTCCAGATTTTACCGTACATGACATTTTTAAGCCAGTCTCTAAACTGCTGATGTCTTTCCTGGAGAATTTGCATTGCATTGCATTGTTGGCTAGGGGTTGTATCCTGTTAGCGTCTGAGAAGTGTAAAAGACACACTTGCAGAAAGTGCATGACTGATTATATTCAGGAAGTATGGGCCACAAGTCGAGGCCTACACTGGGTGGGGTAACAGGCCATCGCAGGGCACATGCACTATTTACGATTTCGAGATGCCAGCTCAGGTAACTGCATGTCTTTAGACCGCACGAAAAGGCTGAGGTGTTTGTAGGAAACATGCACAAACACATGCAAACATGCAAATTGTAGGGCATCATGTTATTGAACTTTGAATATCTATGCTAATAATTGCATTTTAAGGAAAAAACCCCTTGGCATTCAGACAAGGATAGGCAGCCACCTGGGACCCCCAAAAACTAGGAATTTCCAGAATTTTATGGATATAAGATAATATGATCATTTAAATTATAACGACATATCTGTTAGACAGATCTGTCATATCTGTCCTACATTTCCTTTGTCTTTGATACTATCCTGATAGAGTGGTAGACAAATTGTGGACAGATGTGGCAGGAATACAATTAAATGAACGTATGCAAAAATGTGAGACTAATGTTTGCCTCAGGGCAGAGTAAGGCATAAACTATCCAAGGCTACAGCCTGGGGCCCTGATAAAGGAGGGAACTGTTCAGTTTCTTAAAGTTGGCTGATTGATCCCCCGACACAATAATCCCGATGATCGGCAAATGTTTTGGACGGCACTCCAGCCCCCACTATGGTTGGTTAGTTTTACAGCTGGCACCCCATGTTTTGATGCTGTTTGAGTATCATTCCTAAGGAGGAGTGTGGTGCCACTGCAGCAGCATTTTACATAATTCCTGGTAGGAGTTCCTCTCTTTCCTTTGCAGCAACTAATTACTCTGTCCAAGAGCGTTCGAACATCGATGTGTAATGTGGGAGGGGAAATGTCTGTATGGGATGCAGCAGAGCATTTTCCTGGCCAGGTCACTGGATTGTCAGATTATAGGATTATAAGAAACTTCTTAGGTCTTTATTATCTAATTTACTTGTGTTAAAGTGGGAGAAGTAAGACTTTTGCTGCCAGATAGTCTAGAAAAAAAAAACAGGAATTCCAGAGCATTGGTCATTTGCCAGCACAGCTGTGGACTCATTGCCCATCATGCACTTCGTGAACAAAGCTGGCCTGTCTCACTTTAAGTTATACTTAAAATGTCCTTAAAATGCATTTGAGAGTATTAAACACCCCAAATTAAAGATGTGATAATGGCTGCTTATCAGGGAAAGTAGAGACACAGACACTTGGGTTCTGGCCTGTGGGATATCTGTAGCAAAGACTGCAGAAATGTAATTCTTCATTTTTCTTTTGTTTATACAAAACCATAATTTGAGTCTTCAAGTTGAAGTTTTATCAGTTTTCAAGGGGCAACCCGAAGCAGGGGTGGTTCTAGGGGGGCCGGGGGGTTAGGGCCCCCTTTGACAGCATGCATGCCCCCCCTGTGCCCCCCCTGTGGTACTTGGGTCTGAAGTAAATATTATTACTATCATAAATATTTACATTTATATAAAGGCTTTATATTTAGGCGCTAGGAACAGGCAAATTTGTTCATCTCTTTTGCTCAGGGTGGGCGAGTCACTTCAGTTGGTGAAAAGCAAAGTTAGCCACAGAAAAAAATTCTGAAGTTTGTGGAAGACGGTCTAAACAAGAAATCAGAGTGAGGTACATATTTGTAAAAACTGTAAAACGTAAGTGCATAAAAAGCATTGCATAAATACTTTGTCGGTTTACAAAATCGTCTCTAGCTTCTTAAGGCTGGCAGTCTCATGTAAGTAATACTTGG
>JAODKL010000118.1:18117813-18142834 GCA_026780765.1 Petrocephalus schoutedeni
CAAGGACACTTTGATGGGGTCAGGAGGAACCTGGGCTCAAACCTGCAACCCTCCGGTTGCCGAATGATAGCACTACCCCCTGCGCCACCATCTTCCCCTGGAGCTAATGGAGTGTTATATAACAGTATAATTTTACGAACTGTATCATAATTTCAGTGCATTATTTCTTATAATCATGCAATAATCATGAAAAAATTCGTAAACTCCTAAAGCATTTATCATTTTCCTAACTTGGAAAACTCTGAGTCAGGCAGGCCAGACTGTAATTCCAACCTCTTCCTCTATAATCTGTCGTCTAATTTCAGCTTCCTTGCAGATCAAAAGATTGTCACTGACTTTGTTCATAGCACAGATAATTCTTCCTTTCTGAAACACGCCCTGATCATCTTGCCTCATTGACTTGGCAAAGAATAGACCTTCAGTTAGTTGCTGCCGGAGTCTGTGCAGAATCGGTACCTCTGATAGCGCTCTTGTTCTTGGTGCTGTTGTGATGTTGGGTATTATGGGATGGTTGCCGCAAATACTGGGGTGCATAGCTGTCAAGTCTCCCGTTCTGGCTGGGAAACAACCTCTTTCCCGCCGTCCTCCTGTATTAGTATTTTCCCGCAAATCTCCCGTATTATAATATCATTTAAAAATCCTCTGCCTCTCCAAACTGAACTCGGTCAGTAGCTTCACAAACTGCCACCTGCAGTAGCCTGAGAAATTAAAAGAAAATGTGTAATGAAAATAAAATGTAAATGACAAGTGGTTATTTTAGATTTCTTATACACCTGTCTTAAAATGTAAGGGATACTGGAGCTTGGTTGGGGTGGTGGAATGGCTCGCGGCGGGTGCCGGAAAATTTCCCTTATTTTCAAATCCAAAACTTGACAGGTATGCTGGGGTGACTTTAGGAGAGGTTTTGAAATGGCTAAGCTGGCAGACTTTGACAAAAGAAAGTCATAGTTGTACACCAACATGATGATCATTTAAAGGTCATTTTCTTTGACTGCCTAAGACTTCTGCACAGTACTGTATGCTTTGCCTGCCTGGTTTACAGCGTAGACCCAATAAATGGGTTTCAAATAGCTTTGGCATCGCACATTTGGGAATGGCATGGGTATTTCTTTTATGCTGAAAGTAGACATATTTCAAATGTAGGATTTAGATGCTCAGTATCTCAGGTTTATTTGAGTCACATGTTGATTGACGGGAATTGACTAAGGCAAAAAGATGCACAGAGCCACCATTGTTCCTGCACCACGTGCTGTCATGAGTCTGGTCTCCCTTGGGGCACTGGAGTCATTTTCAGGCCATAAACATTAATTTTTGATATTGGGATTTTTCGTTTGGTTTCTCATTTTTTGCATTGTGTTCTGCCTGTGTTCCCTGTGAGCATCTGTGCAGCTCAGGGCAGGATGTTTACTTTATGTTTTTATCGTATTTGAGGTAATGACAGTTAATTGCTTGTCTTAATGAGCGCCCGGTCGCATAGTCCTACCCGCCGACCCCAAGCCGGCTGCCATTTCAGTGTAGCGGCTGCAGTGGAACGCCATGGACCTGCTAGGGGCTTTCTGTCGGAGAAAATTCCGAAGGAAACACAAGAGTATGGATCTGTCCGAGGGGGCACTATGCAAGTCTCCCTCCGAGAGCAACGTCAACAGCCTGGCCACCGGGCTGATTTCTAAGGTTCTGCGATTCACGGCGAGGTAACTGGTGCTTGGGATAGGAGCCTTTGTGCATTTCTGCCGGACAGCCGTTTCATTGTCCTCATTGTGATCCACAGCCCTACCACGCTGGATTATTCATGCATTATCTCTGCTGTTGTATATAGTGTAGTGTTTGTAGATTTTATATTTAATAAATTAAGGGTGATCATTTTTCTAAGCATTAGATACAACTCTTTTAATTATGCTTAGCTACACTAAGCAAAATTAGCCATTTTTATCTTTTTAAAATAATGATTTATTGTAGAGTTAGCATTTTAATTAAGGATCTGACACATTTTCAAATAATGGTGAAAAATTTCTGCATTTTTTTCCTATGCATTCCTATTCCTATTTTCGTCTTATGAGGTATTCAGTAGGTATTTTAGTAAATAAATAATTGCGATTAGTATTTTACGTAGTCGTAAGATAGAAGGATATTTTTAAGGCGACAGGAAAAAGATGAAAGTTAGCATCTAAAGCTAACAGGTTATTCTAGGCAGTTTTCCTCTGAATAAATGGATTTCCCTAGCGGGAGATTAGCTGTTATTAGCCAGAGTTCTGGTAAAGAAAGAAACATCTGGAACTAGAGAGACTTCTTCACCTGGGCTGTTCCTCTGGAAAATTTCCCAGTGAAAGCATGTGTCAGTTATATATATATTTTTTTTTTCTTATTCTCATAACAAGCACGCCCCACCAGCTGTTCATTCTTTAAAAGCTTGGTCATCGTTCTGTTGTATCACGTGCTTTTCTCTTATTTTATTCATTAATTTTCAGTGAATGTTCATTTCCTATTCTGTCCTTCATTATAACTCATAAGTTAAGGTATTATTTCAAATCCCTTCCTGTTTTGTCTTACCTTCCCATTTGTTTTAGCTGATTATGTAGCTTTGTGAAATGCAGATATTGCTCCAATGCATGCTTTTATAAAACATGCCATATATTCTTTTGTAGTAATGTGTAGTAGTTGCATTGTTACAGGGAACTCTGTTGACCTTCCCTTAGCACGCGGTATCCTAAACAAACCAGGGATCATTTAACTTTGAGCGTGGGGTTGAGTGGCAAAATTATTTCTTGATGGTCATACTGCCTCTTGTGTGCCAAAACTAGTTTTACACAGCAACTCAAACAAATTTTCCATCAAATTTCTTTATTCTGATCCTTTATTCTGATCTGAGTACTCTGTCACTCTGTAACTCTTTATGTGCAACTGGCTGGTTGAAACAAAATTTTGGTCTGGATTTTAGCTTTTGAATTGTCCACCTCTGCAAATAAAGCATCAATTAATTTGCAAAGGCCCATTTAATGCAAAATCTTTAAATATTTAACAGCTCATTGCTAAAAGTCAACAGAGATTCAACATATTGGTTTGCTGCCTACATTGACGTAAGCAATGAGGGTAAACCGCTTCTGTTTTCACATTCATGGAAACAGCTTTCCATGACCAGCATTGTATATTTGGTGCCCTAAATGTTTGGCACAATGCAGCATTTATATAAATATTGCTTGAACTATATTGAAGATGTCAGTGTATCTCGTTAGTCTCCATTTTAAGTGCAGTAGATAAATACTAATAATAATTTAAAGAATACCGTTGATTGAGTCCACCCCAGGACAGGACACACCCTGGAAGGCACACCTATGCATCACAAGACACTTACTGTCACGTACACACATATCCACATAGTCGGAGCAATTCTGTAACTGATTCACATTTTTTAGACTTGTATGGGAAACTGGAATACTCAAGGGAATCACAGTTTACCAAAGCATGTAGATTTGCACGTAGAGCTGCGACTCGTACTGGTGACACCTTCACTCTCTCAGCTTCCTATTTTTTAATATTCATATTATATTTCTGAGTTATATGTGAAATCTTCAAACTGCCAGAAAATGGCCTAATGTTACTGCGCTTGTATTGTTTGTGTAATTTTGCAGTTGCTTTGTATTGAATGGACCAAAAAGAATTGTATGAATTGTGTTGGAAAAAAAATTGTCACAGGTTTGCAGTTAGAGAACCGTAAAGAAGTATAGATATCATTCAGGAATTTACTTCAGTATTTTAATTACCTTTATCCAGCATCCAAGTAATTAAAAAGGTGGCACAACTGTATTTAGTAAAAGTATGTAAAAGGTAAGGTAAAGACAATTTTATGAATGTTGATTACTAAATATTTTTTAAAATATTTTACATTTCAGCTGCCTGCCATTTCATTTTACTTTTCTTTGTACATTTTTTATATAAAACATAACTTGTTTTGTAGGGTGTCAGGGATTTCACTTGAGCACTGAGTTCTTGCTGTGTGCTGATTGGTCAGTCCCCTATAATCATGCATGTGTCAGTAATGTTAATGTAAAACTGCTGGATGTCGTTCAATCAAGGAACCAAACCAGACAAAGCGCAAGAAGAACTGAACTATTTAGCCAAGCGCAGAGGCCTTTCAGTTTTAAAGTATGTGAAGTAGCTCAAAGTGTCCTCCTTGACATGGAGTACCTATTGTTTTTTGACTTTAAGAGTGTGCAATCATGACATGCTGTTAGATAAATAAAGCATCTCTTTTTCTCTCTTGGATGTTCAATGGCTATGACTGTTAGAACTTCATAGCTGGCACCTGGCTCATCAGCAAAGCATTCTCTTGCAGACATCGTGTCCTTGTGTCCACAGACAGAGTGGGCCGACCTCTAGACCCCATTCCTGGCATTCGACCAAACTTGGAGAGGGTCCACAGGATCCCAGCATGATGCAGATATCGCAGACCAGCATGGCTGCACCCTGGCACCACAACTACCACTCCAGGTTAGTAGAATAGAGCCCTCTGTCAGGAAGATGAAAGAGGCTTTTTCTGTTTAGAGGCATTTCCTCTTCAGCAGTGTTTCCCAACCTGCTCCTCGGGGACTGCCAGACGATCCACGTTTTTGCTCCCTCCCAGCTCCCCACCAGTCAGTCCATATTTCTGCAGGGAGTAAAAATGTGGACTGACATTGGGTCCCCAAGGACCAGACTAAGAAACACTGGTTGAGCCCTACTGTCCTACTACTGCTTGGGACAAAAAGAGGACAAAGCACAGGTTCTGAAGTGCATTTCAGTTCCAGAAAGTAAAGTTGAGTCAACTGGCTGGTTGAAACAAAATCTTGGTCTGGATTTTTACTTTCTCTGCCTGAAATGTCCACCTCTGCCGAAGTGGAAATGCCCATTGTTTGAAAACCACCTCTCTACAGCACAGTTCCAGTTAAGAATTTTGAGAAATTTTATAAGGCAATACAGGAAAAATTCTAAAGTATTTGCATCGGTCTGCTACCCTGTCTCCAGTATACAGTATACAATACAAAAGTCTCCAGTATACAGTATACAATACAAGTCTCCAGTATGCAGTATACAATACAAGTCTCCAGTATACAATATACAATACAATAGTCTCCAGTATGCAGTATACAATACAAATATCCAGTATACAGTATACAATACAAAAGTCTCCAGTTATAGGAAAAACATTACTATAAATTTTTTCCTAACCATTTATACAGATCTGGTTTGCAGGGAATATGTAAGAATATTTAATAAGTCAAAACCAAATTATTTTCTTTAATCAGAATTTTTTTAATTATTTTACAAGTTTAAATATAGCTGCAAGTAATGATTGCCAGGAAGATGCTATGGAGACATTGATGATTTTTACTTAAGGGGGCCCTATGACAGCTACATGACACCAGCATAAGCCCTTCATGACAGCTGACATAACTTATCATAAGCATTTATAATGTTTTGTTCCAATTTTTGTATATGTCATAAATGCTGACATTGGAACCTCATGAAGGGAGTCTTGTAGCTTTCAGAGAGCACCCTTAAGTAAAGTGTAACCACAATTTTAAATGTTTTAATTAAAACTAAAAAATCTTATTGAGTAATGTCCTCAATGGCTTATGAGATGAATAGTAGTATAGTAGATTTGACCATGGAATTCATGAAGTTCCTGTATTGCAGCAGACAGTGGAATCCAGGGAGTTACTATCCATGATAGGTCCTTTGCTGCCCAAAGTATCAGCTACAGATATGCTGTTTTGTAATGGATATTCTTTCATTTCCTTTTCCTCCCAGCCTGTCCACCACCGACCTCTCGGGCTATGATGCCGGCTTGCTCAGGAAAAGCCCAGACCAGTACAGTTCACGAGGCAGTATGGAGAGTTTGGATCATGGCCATCCAGCCTATAGTTCCTGTCATCAGCTGTCCTCCTCCAAGTCCTCCAACAGCATTGACCATCTGCACAACAAGAGGGACTCTGCCTACAGTTCTTTCTCCAACAGCTCCAGCATCCCAGAGTACCCTCCATCTGGTCCCACCTTCAGCAAGGAACGCTCTTATTCTATGGACAGTATGCTGTCACAGCGTGGTCCTGAAGGTATGCGGCAGGCAGACATGCGCTACGTCCGTACGGTCTACGATCCCCAGCAGGGAATTTCAGAGGAGCATCAGGTCAGTTCTGTTAAAGTGCTTCGCAACAACGAGGGCAGGACGCACGCTGACGTCCGAGGGGGAGTGGTGGGAGCATCCGCAAACCCTGCGTTGTGGGGTCAGACACAGGGCCGGAACTCCTACGAGAGTCTGAAAGGAGGACCGCCACCTCCACTTCGCAGTGATAGTTGTTATGCCGCCATCAAAAACCAGGAAAGGCCAAACTCATGGTCCAGCCTAGAGCAGGCCCGATCCTTAAGAGCTTTACAGAAGGGCTCCTGGCATCACAACAGTGCCTCCTTCCCCTTGGTGAAATCATTCACAACAGAAGGGCAGCTACACACAGTTTTAGAAAAGAGCCCCGAGAGCAGTCCCACGACGAAACCCCGGCAGAGCTTCCCCCAGGCTTCACAGACTGGCTATCCCATGCTGCCTACGGGCATCTATCCTGTGCCACAACCGGAGCCACATTATGCCCAGGTGCCCAGCTGCTACCCGACCTCGGGCAGCATGTGCCCTTCACTAGCTAAGGAGAGTATGTGTCCCTCCTACAGAGAGCAGGAGAGGGAGCTCAGTACAGACCAGTCAAAGACGGAGAAGGAATGCCAAAGTCAAGCCTCTCAGCCAACTCTCAGCCAACCCCCCATGGTTACTAAACCCAAACCACCCATGCACCATGACCGAAGAAGGCATGATGATTCTGATACCAAATGCGGTCACTATAGACCTCATTTTAAGACCAGTGTAGATGGGTATGGCGCATCCCAAAACCAACAGGATGGTTACAGGCACATAGCGCAGAACCCAAATCAGGAGAGGAGAGATCCATATACTAGAGTTAAACAGAGGGAAGAGAAACCAAGACCTACACAGAACTCTGAAAAATCTGAGGTGTGCACACAGACAAGGGAGAAAGAGGAGATCCAGGCAACTTTCTGGAACCATCCACTGGAGACCACTCACCTTCAGAACAAATCATTATCTACTGTGGCCCAAGATGGATTTAATTGCACTCAGGAAATGCTTGGAAGGCCCAGAGATATTAGTGTTCCAGCCTCCCATAGCGGCAGAGGTGACTCTGCTCACGGCCAGAAAAATAACAGTATGAGGCATGTTTTACCCAGACAGTATAGCGATTCTGCATTGCAGAAACAAAAGCAGCAGGACCATCCACTGACCAAGCTGGAGAATGCCCTGATCCAGGTCCAGAATGCAGCCAGTTCGGAAGCCTATTCGGACAAGTGTAGCACTCAGACCAACAAGGATGAGACGGACGCCATGCATCTCTCTGTGCTTGAAAAGGTGAGCCGGTTTGAGCGGGAGCAACAGAGGGTATATAGCCCTAGCGAAATTTATTCGAACACGAGGGTAGAGCCCAGGGATGGCTTTAGCCATAGCAGATCGCAGAGCTGCACTATTGAAAGAAAAGAAATCATGCAGGCCGAGGACGCTACAGACCCGCAACAACACCCAGCACGACCTCGTATGTGTGGAAACCAAGACCCCCCTAGTAGAAATCCACACAGCAAAACTACGGCAATCCAACGAAGCAAGAGCACTTTCCAGCTGCGTGGAAATAATGAAAAGGAATTCCACTGGAAAGAAGACCTTGAGGAAATCCTAGGTACTATTCAGGACGTGTCTTACAACAGGACATACAGAGACAGCATCAAAGATGCACAATCGAAGGTCCTAAGATCTACGTCTTTCAGACGACGAGACCTTCGTGCCAACCCCGTTCCAAATAAGCACTTATCCCAGGAGAGGAAGGCTCCCAAAACGAGTCCCAAGCCTTACATAGCTTCCCCACACACCCCAAAAGAGAGGCACATCGTTACACCCGAGGTACAAAAAAGTGCTCCACCTCCTCTCCCGAGCATGCCGGCCGTTGGGTTCCCCATCGCCCGGATTGGAGGCCGCAAACGCCTAACTGCAGAGCAAAAGAAGCGCTCTTACTCCGAGCCGGAGAACATGCATGAAGTAGGGTTGTCACGAGGTGAGGACTTGCAGAAAAGGGCTCCTCAGCAATATTTCGTCCCTGAGACCAGTGTAGCAGACCGATGCAAACTCTTTGAGTTGGCAGCTACGAAAAGCACAGGCCCAAGCCTCAGTATGTCCCATTCTGAGCTTAAGCAGATCCAACAGGATGCCTTGGCTGAGTACGTGGAACGCAAGACTGGTCGACGGTCATCTTTGCAGAATCGTCCTAGCAGTGCGTACATGCAAGCCCCTTGCCCTGACTCCAAGAGTGCTTGTGCATCTGCTTTTCTGTTTGCTCAGGAGCAAGGTCTCTCTTTTACTCCAATTTCTGATAGTCAGAAAGGTACAAGCCACATGATTAACGCCATTCCCTCCAATCTAAAGGGCAGCGTGCACCCAAATGGAGACACGTCTGAAATGGCACATCTGAAATCCTGCAGGGACAAAGATCCTCCAAAACAACCGTGTAGTCACGAGAGGGAGCTCCATAAACCTGGTCTCGCCACTTCTTCTGTGCCTGCCCAGAATCGGTTACATTTGCAGATGCAGGAAGAAACCTTTGAGAGGGTTGCACCCCCAAGGAATTCTGGGAAGTCTGCTTCAGCAGAGGACTTGTTACATTGCCCCAAGGAAGAGAGGATGGTTCCTCACCACTACAGGTCTCGGTCTTCACCCTCTATGGAGAAGTATAAGGTATGTTACAGATTTATTTTTTTCTGTATTCTTTTTATAAATCACCATACTTTGTTAAACCAGGGACCAGTGCTAGGGACCCCGACCATAAATGCCTGTTCACACACACAACTAAGAACTAAAGACCTCTTGAATATGTTTTGCTTTGAACAGAGTCCCCATTAGATATTTTTCATCCTGCATAAAGTGGATGATAATCTTGACAACATAGTATGTTTAAGTGGCACCAGTAAACTAACGGGTAGAGCAGCCATAAAACAAGTCCAGCTACCCCAAAGTAAATGGGAGCTTCAGTGGAGATGAGAGAATAAGATACTCAGCAGAGGGAAACATCATTCGCGACTCATTACGAGGTCCACGCCGTGCATTCCAGTGCTGCAGCTAACCTTGCTTGGGTGGTGCCAGTTCTGCTTTTAATGGCTGTTTCTTCCTGTCATCATTGTAGCCCCCAGCCAGCAGATATATCCATTATTCTTCTAAATGCTTGTTCTCTTCTGGGTTGCAGGACAAATAATAAGCATCTCTTGAGCATGTGATGACAACACTTTTAAAATTGGTTTCAGGACACCACTGCACGTTCCAGCAACAATACTTCTTAACACCATCATCTTTAAGATTTTAAGAGTAACTTAAGTTAGAGTCATCCATTTTTTGTGTTGTTAATATCCTCTGTAAATTCATTTTCATGTAGTCGCCCAATCCCAGTATGTTACTAGTGTTTAGGAAAGACCTTTTAAAACTTAAAATGACTAAGGTTACAGTGTATAGTGTTTTTAAATGGGTTCTACAGTAACATCTTACGTGATAAAAGGACAGAGCCTGTCTTCTGCCCTGCGTGTCCTTCCACAGGAAATAGCCAAAGCCTCACGCTTCCTGTGCGGTGCCACGGAGCCTGGCCTGGAAGTTCAGTGTTGAGAGATAACGGTGACTGATAACAGTTCTGTTGATTCCAGGATGGTGAAATAAGGGGATAATGTCTTTAAGAGGCTGACGGCAGTCTGGTCAGGAAATGCTTGGGATGGATGAAAAAGCAATTTATCTAGGAGAGCAAATTAACTTTCCCTCATAAACAGTCTCAAAGCGTCATGGTGTTGTTCAGTCTGCTTTCCCAAAGAATAATTTGGTAAAAACTAAGTATTCACCTCTCATTTACTTCGATGACCCTCTTCAGTTCAATATAATACTTTCATTTCTGTACATTATGGAGGTTATATTTTCTCATGCCCGAGGAAGCATTATACTATCTAAGATCCTAATACTATGTAGTGTATTACTGGAAAAACTCCCAGGATATTTGCAACATACAAATAGACAAATCTGCAATTACCGAGCAAACACACTGAGCTTTGCTCTGACTGCAAACTGTAGCACCTTAGATATGCAGGCTGACTCCTAAATTTCCACTTCAAATGAAAGTGTCCTTGTTCCAAAACAAATGTTTCATTTATGTACGTAATCTTTGTTAGTGTACTCCATTCATGTTATTTTGCAGGACACACCGCATTGCGTTATGCCCAGTTAGTCATTAAGACTTTCACTTGGTCATTGAGAGCTGTGAACTTTTCCAGTTAATTTACATGCTGCTCCGGTCTGAATTGTTGCTGCTTAACGAATAAGCCGTTAAGCTGAAGCCTTGGTGCTGCATGTCGCCGGCTCCAATACAAACTATTACTCTAACTAGTAACTATTACTGGATTTGAAAGAGACTTTAAAAAGGCAAACAAAAACTGAACTCTGGACATTCCACAAAATCAAAAGCTATGTGGTGTGACTTAACTGGTGGCTTTCTTGTGTCTTTCAGGACTTAACTGGAGGAGATCCTGCAGTGTTTGGGGTCCTCCCAAAGCACTCCTTGTTTCCCAATCCAAGGGATGGCAGGTCTGTTTCTCGATATCTGTTTATGGACATTAATGTTGTGGGATACGAAGTAGTAAATGTTTTAGCCTTTCAAATGCCATATGTAAGACTGTGAATTTCAAAAACTAACACCCAAGCCACATTCTCGAAGGAGCAATTTTTATCACGTAGATATGTGATATTAAGGAAATTATTTGAAATGTTATATCACTGCCAAATAAAACCCCTTACTTCAGTGGTTCTCCGCTGGTTTAGATTTGGTCACTAAGTGACAACCCAAATTTATTTCACAAAAAATAGTGCCGTAATAGTGAATAGAACATGGTGCAGTTCAAGTAGCATATTCAGCCTTCATGCACCACCGCCCCCCCCAGCTGAGAAACTGCCTTACATTATCAGGAATGATGAATAACACAGTAGAGTATACCTCAGTTAGCAGAATGTGTGTGTTGTTTTAGGCCCATGCAGAATGTAGACCAGAAGCCTCCCGGGGTCCCCTTTGACAGAGACGCCAGCTCCGCGCTCAGCCCGGGCCCGGCTCTGCTCAGCGGCCCGGCGGTACGCAGCGAAAAGCCAAAGCCCGCGGAGCGGCACAGGATGCTCGGGGCCACAGGCCTGGCAGCCTCCGTTGGCCTGCCCTGCTCCTTCACACCCCCACCCTGCACTGCTAAGCTGAACTGGCAAGCTGATAAGAGCCTGTGCCAGACTAGCCTGGATACCTTCGCTCGCAATGCATTTCCCTTCCTAGGCCAGGATAGTAGGCCCAGTGCTGAGAGCCAGGCTGTTTTGGCAACTTTGACAAGCTCCTCAGACACCAGCATGCCTGAGGATGCATCAAAGGAGGGGCCCAGCTCCCAGATCCCTGCTGCCCGAAATACATCCGCCGCAATGGGCACCATGGCATTGCAGAACCTCCTTGCCAGTGTGTCCTGCAGCACCTCCTCTGGGTTAGAGAGCCCGCCCGGCACTCAGCCGCAGCCCCTCCTCTCGCTGCGCATTTCGGAGTCAGGCCTCCAAGCGTCCCCGCCCTCCTTGTCATTCAAGGATGTTGTTGAAGATGACGTGTTTCTCGAGGATCCCGCCCTGCCCTCTCGGCGTCCAACGTCCATGCAGGAAATGGACATTAGAGAGGGCGTTTCCCGCTCAACACCTGCGTATCCATCTCCAGGGGATGACCTAAGGTATACTGGAACATCCGCTCGAACACTGTAGAAGAACATCTATCAGACGTATTACTGTCTCACAACATCAAACCCAAAGCAAAGCCTATATATGAAGTTCTATGATTGTTTCTGCACACTTGGAAAATGTGTTTATCTCTTATTCGTTTCAGTGTTAACACCTTCAACAGAAGATTGGCTGACAGAGATCTGGCTGAATACCATCCCTTCCGCCCCGGCCAAGCTGAGAACACAGATTCCCCATCCATACCCGACTTAGGAGGTCTAAGCTTGGACGGGGAGACCCAGTCACCTCAGGTTGGCGTCACTGTGGAGAGGCAGAACCACACTGACGTGCAGGAAGGACTGCAGGGGAACCCACTGCTTTGCAGGAGGGAGCGCTCGGCCGAGGAGCTGAGGGTGGAGGCCCTCGTACAGGTTTTACTGTCGAAAGACAAATCCCTGACTCACGTACTCGGCACGTGGCCAGTACAAAATACCATGGACTTAATGCAGGACATCTTCCCCACCCTAAGCCCTCCGCTATGGCAAGAGAGCACAGGCAAGCAGATGGAGGATAGGTGAGTGTGTGAAAATCTGCCAGAGCATGGAACTTGTATCTTAAATTACTGTTTTCAAGGTACAAGTTAATAAAGTAATTCCATATGAATTATGCAAAATGCTATAGGTTAACATTAGTTTAAAATGATAAATTGGTTTACAACAGGCTATTGGTCACTTTGGTCAGTTGCACTGCCGGGGTACTAATGCATACTTTTACTGTAGCTTAGTTTACTCACTAGGATGTGTCTGTGGTAACAAGAAATGTCTGTAAAATATTTGTGAACCAGTTTAAAGTTATGGATGATACAATACTGCCACCTGGTGGTGAGTTTGATCATTGCAGGCCTATGCAAAACTAATGCACGTGGTCATTTACCATATTAATTTCACAGTAATGGCTCACCTGAAATTCAATACAAATCCTAACTCACTCTCTCCTTACTTGGAGAATGAAAATGTTCCTCTGTGATTCACCGTCCAATGTATTTTGATTGTTATAGCCCTAGGGAGAAGAGTAAGCTGCTTTGGTATCAGTAGAGCAGTTAGCTTCTTTGCTATCCATTTAATTTAGTTTAAACATGTTATTCTTACTATTATTTAAGGTATTAAAAAGTAATGCTTTGGAATTCTCTTTTCTGCTATTGCAGACCTACACCAGCTGGTTTGTTGATCCAAGTATGAAAACAAAAGAAAACATGTCACTGCTGCTTGTTTTGCTAGTCAGGACTTGCCTTCTGTTTTTCTCTCATGAGAGAAAAACCTTTGTGTTTGACCCTGAACAGAAAGCAAGAGTCTGACAAGGAGCTGCAAAAAGAACCTAGAGGGATGGAGACAGATCTGGATAAGGAAGAAGATCTACAGCAAAAAAAGGTTTAAACATCTTATGCATGCTGATTCCATCTAAAACAGTGTTTCCCAACCCAGTCCTCGGGGACTCCCAGATGGTCCACATTTTTGCTCCCTCCCAGTTACCTGCCAGATGGTAAGGGAGCAAAAACATGGACCATATGGGGGTCCCCGAGGACCGAGGGTTGAGAAACACTGATCTAAAATTTACAGATTCTTTAAAAGTCTCTCCATGGTAAAGCAAAATGCCATGTCTGACACCTCCCCTTGAAACTGCACTTGCGAACAAAAGGTTGCCGGTTCGATTCCCCACCCAGCAAAGTGCCACTGAGGTACCCTGAGCAAGGTACCCCCCCAGGGCGCTGCTCCCTGGGGGATCGACAAACATGTCACAATGCCACTTATGCGTTAAATGCAGAGGGCAACATTTTCTTGTTGTGCTGTGGTGCGCGAATAAATAACTAAACTAATGAATAGATTGTTGTAGTAAGGAAGAGGTAGAATGTGTGTGCGCTTCTGTTTGACAGACGGAGTTGGTGGAGGCCCTTACTATCAACATAGCGGCTCTGCGGGAGGAGAAGGCCGCCCTAGCGGAGGAGCAGGGGAGATTCGGCGCCCTGGAGGAGCAGCTGGAGGCCCAGATACAGGCGTACTGCAGGCCCAGCGAGTGCGACAAGTACCACATGTTCGTCGGCGACTTGGACAAGATCGTCAACCTGCTGCTGTCGCTGTGCAGCCGGCTGGTGCGGGTGGAGAACTCCCTCAGAGCGCTGGAGATCCAGGACACAGAAGATAATGCGAAGGAGAGGGTTAGGCTCCCGCCTAGCACCCAAAACTGCGAAGCATAACATTGACTTCTCATTTTTATTCATTTATTCTATCCCGCTCTTTTTCTTCATATGAGATATGATCAAAACATCATTCTCTATGAGTCTTACAATCTGCAGCTGCAGGCCCTGGCCATATTGTAACAAGATATAGTTAAATGATCAAATACCAGTATATGTGAGGTGTTTTTTTCTTCTGTGTATGACAAATATTTGACATAACTACTGTGCTTCTTTGTATATACACAAAACCGTACACTTGATAGTCCCCAGGTGGTGACATGAACTTTTCTTCAACCCTCAAACAGTGTTTTAATTGTTTAGGTATAAAATAACACAGTTTACCATGCAGTAAGATGGTAAATATACACACTTATTATTTCCATCTTTGAGATTCTTGAGGGCTTTTGAGATCTTGGGGACTTTTTGAAAAAGTAAATTGACCCAGAAAAGTTGATTTTTCATCAGCTCGAAGGACTAGAAGTCCCATGGTGTGCCTTTGACATGCGATTCAGCATAGCCGCACAGTAATTAGACTAGCAAGGTGCACGTTCAGTGTGCTTATTTACGCTGTGTTATGGGACTGCAAGGCAGCCTGTTTCTGTGATTCTGAGACGTGTGTCCCACACGTCACCTCCGCAGGAGAGCCTTCAGCTGAAGCGGCGCCAGCTGCGAGCTCAGCACGAAGACGCCCGCGAGCTCAAGGAGAACCTGGATCGGCGGGAGCGCGTCGTCTCCGATATCCTGGCCGGCTACTTCGGCAGACAGCAGCTACGTGACTACCGGCATTTTGTTCAGATGAAGCCCGCGCTGCTGATACGCCAGAGGTGCCTGGACGACCTTATCAGAGAGGGGGAGGAGCAGCTGCAGAGGCTGGCAGAGAGGCTGCTGTCTGAGGGTCACGTCCCAGTCCAGGAAGGGGGGTTCACCTCAGCCATGGAGTCCTCTTCTGCACGTCCCCCTATTGTCACCTCACTCTGACCCCTACTGGCTGCGCCACACAATTACACCCCCTCGCCACCACCACTGCTGACCTGCTTTTAATGTTTCCCTGGAAAAACTGAACCTTCTCCCTCACCTGTCACCTAATTCTTCCATTCAAAACATTATATTTAGAAATTATTGAACAAACCACTATGTGTCAAAACCTGTCTGTGTACCAGTACTAGCATTAGTTATCATCTTGAAAATGTTTGCTTGAATGCACTGCTCAGTTAAAGCTTATGCTCAATAAAAAAGTTTATTTTTGCAGATGTAGGGGTTATTTGATTATCTACTGTAAAGAAAAAGTTAATCCCATTAAAAGCTATACAGGAAATTCTGGAATTACTTGTCAGAATTTATGAAATACAACAAAAAATAAAAATATAAACTTTCTATGGTTTCTATAGCAAAAGAACCCCTATTAATCAGGTTGATTAATTTAGTCATATCTGATATCATTCTACATTTTCTTTTTTCCAATATGACACACACATGCGCTACATTCTCTACATTTTCAGGATATCAGCTATCAAAAAAATCAAGGAAGATCTCTTTGATCACTTAAGCCTTAAAAGCAAAACAAGAAGTTCACCTTAAGATACGAGGCAAATAAGAACATCAGATCCGAACAATCAGTCTCAAAGACAGGAAAGTAGGCGAGTATTTGGGTGAATGTCCTACTTTTTTTTACATCACTTCAAACAGTCATTCTCCTCCTGGCACACGCCAAAACCGAGACAATGTTTTTCCCGTTTAAACCGCCCAAGGGAATTATTGTTCCAAACACCTAACAGAAAGACATACGTATCAGAGCAACTACAAAGACTGAACAATCCACATTAGACTAACTGCTTGTCCACTTGGCTCAGTGCTATATGAGACCTGGAAAAAATGACTCATTCATTGTTCCGGTGTTCTTGGGGGTAATGGTGGCGTTCACAGAGTACAGAAGGATGCTTTTAAATACTATAGATAAGTCAGAGCCTCTGTAATACTTTGACCAATGAGGAAAAAATACTTTCAGGAATGAAGTACTTTGCAATAATGAAGATTTTTAAAGTACAAGGGCTTACTATTTAGGTGTACACATACTCAAAAGTGCCAAAGGCAACACTTAATAAAATGATATTCTCTTATTTCCTAATGTTGAATTGTGTGTCCATACAGAGAAAAAGTAAGAGTGGAACCTGTGGGGTTTGATCAGTATTATGGAAACCATAAAACTGATCTGATATTTGCTACTTTTGCAGAAATAACTAACTTGCTTGCATAGACATTTCATTTGCATTATCTTTGATTAAATAAAGTATGTGGGTACTGTACATAATATGGATTATATTACAGTTAATGCCAATATAATTCAGAATAAAATCTTAACATCAATTACATTTATTTACATTGCATGGGTTTATTTATATGGAATCTTTAAAAAAATAAAATACACATGAATATTCAAGACACCATATACTAAGGCTCAAAAGTAAAATGGTGAACTCAGAGAGAAAAAAAAACCATTAAGCCTTGGCACATGGAAAATTCTCCACAAAAAACACAAATAGATTAGTTGGTACGGCAACATAGCTAGTTGTCAATTATACTGAATTTTACAAGTGTGGCACAGAAGCTTTGATAGATCAACATATACGTCACATTTTTTGTATGAGTCGCCGAGTCCATATCACTGCAAGCCTGGAAAACCAGCAGAGATCATTATGTCTCTATGCTTAGGAATTAACATCCAAGGGTCTCCATATAAAGTTCTAATGATGCCAAAACCCTTAATGTTAGATGCTTCAGAGGATGGCAATGACTAGGTTCATAAACATAAAAGAAAAGATGACAGGTATACAGAATGAATAAAAGAATTAAGGGTTCATATCACATAGGACTTAGATTGTCATGCAGGACAGCACTTCAACAATGTACAGAGCAGCACAGGCAAACATTACAATACATTGGAACCTTTATACTGAAGCAAAGATGGAGAAAGAATCATTTCTACTACTTGATATTAAATTAAATATTTCACCAATGGCGTAGATGAGCGACTAAGTTGCATATTAGTTAGAAAAGACTTAAGATTATTCATATCCCCAAAAGTTTAAGAAATAGGTTTTTTTTTTTTAACCTATAATTGTAAACAAGGGATGTAGCAGATGTATTAATACACAGCAGCTTCACAAAGATGCTACAAGCACATCACAGAATTAATAACTGGTATGCATTGTGTAATTGTATAATACTATTATAATGCTAATTTTCAGTAATTACACACAATAGATCTGTGGAAAAGCCAACAACAATGAAGTAAAAAAACATTAATGGCTGTGTTTATACAGAAGACTCTGAATGAGCCTGTATTTTCAGTGCCGATTTATGTTTGAGGATAGCAGCTATGGAAGTCTGCCTCTTCATAGAGGGACCCGTGCTGTTTGGCTGTATCAGGAGCTTCTCTGAAGAGTACCCAAATAGCTTACCATGTGCCGTCTTGGACTTTGGAGCTCCAAGCAACTCCAGGAGATCCCTGGAGCCGCCGAGGCCGAGGTATTGCCATGGTTTCCTGCCGCTGGTGTCCCTCAGTGACACCGTGGCTTTGAACTTATGTACTAGAACGCGGATCAGCTTCCGGTGCCCATGGATGACGGCCAGATGAAGGGGGGTGTACCCACAGCTAGTTTTACTATCAATTTCAAAGTTCAGTCCAGCTTTGCTGACTCCATACCACAGAGTATTAAGAACACGATGATCTCCATGTTTGGCAATCCAGTGCAGCACTGTGTATCCTGAAATGAAATCCCTCTTGTTTAAGAGACTCGGATCATCCCGAAAAAGAGAGTATATTTCAGTCCAGCACCCAGAAGCTGCCTTGACCAGCCAGTCATGTTCTTTTGATTCTAATGGAACCAAGGTGTTCCTATGGAAGCAAGAACCCTCACTTGTGGAGACCTTGTGATCAAGACAAACAACATCCCCGGATCTATGTATATGGGAGGGTCGACTTATGTAACTCATGCTTAAAGATGAGGAGAGCAAGTAAAGCCTGTTTTTCCTTGCTAACACTACATCGTCGTGGAAGGGCTGATCCAAGTCAGCTCCCAAACTACGGCACATCCTACTTCGGAATTCACTGGACTTCCTGTTCATGGTACACAGTGCAACGGGGAGCCCAGGCTCTGATCCAGCCTGATCTGCTCTGGGTGCATTGTTAAGGTTACCGGTAGAATGGTGGTAGGGGGTTACTTTTCTCTCTGCACGGTTCAGCAAGGCTAGCTTAGGTTCTCCAGCATGATGAAGCATCTCATAACCTCTTTGCTTCCCACTTGAGCTTCCCTTGAAATTGAGGCTTTCATCACTGGCCCACTCTTCCTTATGAAAGCTCTCAGGCCACTCAGAGTCGCTACAAGACGGCAGCAAAAGATCTCCATGGCTGGCAGAAAGTCCAGTCCGGTGGATATGAACAGCCGAATAGCTGCCCACTGCTGACCTGGGGCTCTCTGGTGCTAAGCTGTGGCAGGAGAGATGTGGTTTAACTTTAACTGGCACACCATCTTCCTGCTGATGGAATCTGGTGCTTTCGAGGATCTCTTTAGATCTTGATAGGCTTCCATTGCTGGAGGTTGTTCCTTGAACAGCGTCATCTGGATCTTTGTGACAACTCATAATATAAGAAGACCTGCGTAAAACACTTCTGGGCGTTACATTTAAGGAACATTCTGAGCCTGAAGATTCCAAATCTTGATACCTGGTTTCTTTGCCGACTTCCTCCATGACATTTGGTTTGTCGACCAGAGAGACATCACTGCCGCTGCATGGATAATTTTGTGCTTGGGAAAATGTCGCTTTCTGATTGTGCAAAGGTTCGGACGGTCTCGGTTTAGCGGCGCCTGCAGTTCGTTCAGTATTCGTTGGGGAAACAAAAGTTTTATGCGACCCTTTAGCCATGCTTGCATTTTTTCGTTCAGTATTCGTTGGGGCCACAAAAGTTTTATCGCACTCCCGATCTTGCGGTTTCTCAACCTCATCTTCTACTTTAGCTCCAGGCAATTTCAAAGTACATCTGCGGTTATCTGTAACCCTATCGGTCTGGGCGACTGACGCATGTGAAGCAGAAAACGGAGGGTTTGTGTCACGCTTTTCTTTGCGAGCACTGTCCGCATTGGTAATAATCCCAGCAGAGGGTAAGATGTTATTAGTGCATTGGAGCGTGTTAAAGCCCTCCAAACGGGACACGGGTTGAGCATTTAACTTATGCTTAGCTTGGGGAAGAGTCTGACCTTTCTCCTGGTTTCCACTTTCCTCTTGCGCAGAAAATCCTGCTTGTTTGGATCTTTTATCTCTTTCCCAAAGCGCTTTCGGAGCGGCCACGGCGTCCCTAACATGCACCATGTAGCTCTTTTTTAACGCCACGAATGACACTCCTTCTTCTTGTTTAACCACCGCCACGGAGTTGACAAACGTTTTGAAGAGTTCCCTGTTCTGCGCCCTGTCCTCGCCCTCCCGAAGGAAGCTTCTGAAGTGGCTCAGGAGGTCGGCATTCCGCACTTTGCCGCCTCTGCTACGGATGAACTGCAGCACCGTGTCCTGGCTCAATTCAGAGGCCATGTCGGCTGGCGAAAGCAGGAACGGAAAGTTAGAAACTTTGCGAGCTGCGGTGTGAGTTAGAGCCCGAAACCCCTCCCCTGCGCGGCCACCAGCTCCACCTGGATCCGCTCGGCTCACCTGAGTCAGCTCACCGTCATACGCTATTTACTACAAACAGCCTCAATTATTTGTAGCAATTTATATGACATCAGTTTTAATATCATCATACATGATGAATGGTTTTGCTTCTAATTAGAGAGGCGGAAATAGATTTCTACCTTATACCAGCCCCCCAAAAAAACCCAATCGTTTCCACTCTACCGCGAAACGCTGTTATGCTTTTTAGTTAGTTTTTAATTTTCCATTTAATTATTCCTGTTACTTACTTTTACTTTAAGTAAAACACTTTGAATGACCTACGCGTTTGCAAATGTGCCATAAAAACCAGCCTGATTCACTATTAATTACGGGTTGCATAATCCAGCTTTTTTTCATTGTACTATAACTACCCGTGATCATCTGACATATCTAAACTTACACTTGAGTTTTTTTTCTAACACTCCTTTAAACCATGGGTTAGGTAAGCGTAGAGTAATATTTTTGTTTCGTCGACATATTCGACATTCATCTTTTTCATCTTTTCCATTTTTACAGGAAACATTGTTCTGCATCTCTGCATGATGCTGATAAGAAAAATAAATTAAACGATAACAAATAATCTACTAGATTGATCAAATTTTTCTTGTAAGTTTAAGAATGTACTGATTCAAAATGAGAATCATTCCTCTGGATATAGCACTTACGGTTTTACCATTCCTTCAAAATTTAAAATACAAGACCAGGATATTTGGGGATGTTTCTTTATTGGTGCCTCAGAGAGTTCCACAGTACAAAGGTTATTATCATGACCAGGCATAGACAGATAATTTTATTAGACAGTGAGCTAGCCATTTATAAACCGCAATAAAAAAGAAAATGCTGTGCATTCCGGTCAGTGCAACATATGCAACATATCGCATCGCTTTTATTCCATCTATCATGGATCCTTTTCTTTAATAGTGATACGAATATGCTGCATCCTTAGTGATACTTCAGCTAACTATTAAAACGTACTAAGGGCCATTGCTCAAGGAGCTGGGGAAGACGCAACAAGATCAGACTATTCATTTTAGTGGGGATCAGCAAACTGCAGACACTGACAACACGATGTACCACGTTCTTTCAAGCATGTCCCATGACCAGCTTGAAACAACACAATGCAATATGCACAATATGCAGTGGAGAAAGCCATAACACAGACGTGAGATTTTAAAGGCATTTCAGGAATTGTGGAAATTGACGCTATCTTAAAAAGAAAAGGGTATATATGGGATTTTTTTTTGGTACTTTTTGGTTTTTTTAATTGGTGGTTAACAAATAGTTATTAATAAGAAGCATTTTTTTTGTATATTTGGCTCAGTCTAGCCTGGAGAGATAATGCCTACGACTGCGGACTTGCCTTCTCCTCCTCTGCACTTTATTAAGGGGGGGCCTGTTTTCTATCTCTTAGATGACACTGATGGCAGGCTGCAGCGGGGGGCAGGGTGAGAGGCTGCTGTCCTGCCATCCCAGTGAGGAGCTGCAGGCAAGGCCCTGACCCTCCCCCACCACCCCCTCCTGGCCGCCGTCTTCGCTGTAGAGGCATCGGATTCCGTCGTAAAACTCATCCACCTCCATCGCCTCCACCTTGCGCTTGGCAGAGTGCTTGCGGCACGAGTGGAGAGGCCGGCTACGGAGGCGGCCCGGCACGCAGGGCCGAGCGAGGCCGGGACAAAGGTGGGCCCATTTGCCCCTTCGAGATGACACAGGGGGCGAGGCAGGAAGGTGGTGCTGGGACAGTGGGGGTCCCCAACTGCGAGACACTTGGCTTTGAGGCAGGGGCCGGTATATGTATACAGTGTTAGGAGGCAGGGAGGCCTGCTGTGGAGGCAGGGAACGTGCCACCAGCTCTCGACAGTGGATTACCTGGGAGCTATCGACCTGAGAAGCACGGAAGACATTCAGCTAATTAGAAACCACCATTTCTTTATAACACAACCAAGAATAAATAGTTTTACTCTGATTTTGCCCAGAAACTATACTCATACCTTTCGATTTACCACTTAGGAATTTTTTTACTGACAACTCTTCTATAAAAGCACTAATACCTCATAGCCAGTTTAATATAATGTGAATTTACTGGTTCAATGCGACCCCACAATGTACTTTAAGATGTTTAAATGTTACCTTTTAACAACAAAGCTAATTTGCTTGCTAAAGAATAAAACATATGCATTTTATGTAATTACCATATTATCAGGCAAAATAAGTCAAATCATGAGGCAATATGCAAAACAAGTAAAGAGAGCACAACTACAAAAGTATAACATTTTAGTTAATTGATAATTAGTACAATTTACTGTATGTATAATAATTGCCAAAGTGTAAGCGGTATACGTCACACAATATGGCTTAAGTAGAGATCTAAAGCCATCCATTACCAGCTGAAGGTGTTAGATGAATACATTTTGTAACGACAAAGATGCTGCTACTCTCGGGACATACCTGTGTCCTTTTGAGCAGGTCGACAGTGAGAGCCAGCCAATCAGGACAGCACTTCTCAACCTCCAGGGTGATGATGGCGATGGCTAAGGTGGAGCCTTTTATCTGCAGCAGCCGGTGGTCTGCCAGGCAGTGGTGCAGCTGCTGCGTGAGCAGGGAGACGTGCTGTGCCACACTCACGCCCGGCACACTCACAGGGAGGTGGGACTTGCAGGAGAGCATCATCGCATAGAACTGCAGCAGGTGGTAAAAGAATAGCCAACGTTACTGACTGAGTCCACTTCCCTAAATCACAGAATTGTAATACAATGCATTTTAACAGTCGAAATAGAACTTAAATTTTGCTTCCGACGAAACATTAAGAATGCGTATTTGTCTTTTCCTTGTTGCTCAGTCTCTTCATGTATTATGTTTAACGTAGACAAAAAACATGTGAAATCATTCTCAACTTTAACTGCAGGTGCCCATCCACAGTGAAAATATTTTAACTACTATCCTATATGTTACTTACATTAACCATAATGACCATTCTCCCTGGAGTGAAATACTGAGCACAAAATCTGACACTTATCTTACATTGACCTTTTATTAATATATTAAAAACAGAGCTACTATGCCTGGTCACCTGAATTCCTTACTTCGGGCATAATTCTCCTTTACCAATGAAGTCTGAAACTTGTCCTAACACCACACAAGAGGCAGGCTGCCAGTCTGTCACAGGGCGCACTATTTAGGGACACCAGTTCACCTAAGCCGTGTTTTCGAACTGCGTGGTGAAACCGGAGCACCATAAAGGACCCATCCAAATACACCAGGAACATATATAATCCACACACACAGGGGTAGGAAAAAACCCCACAGTCCAGGAGATGTGAGGGCACAGTCCTCAAAATTGCATATATGAATTAGTGCAGTGTTTCACAACCCAGTCCTCAGAGAGGCCCGGACAGTCGATGTTTTTGTTTCCTCTCAGCTCCCAGCAGACCTGTACCAGGTATTCGGTGTTCCTGATTGGCTGGGGGCTGGGAGGGAGCAAAAACGTGGACTTTCTGGGTTTCCCTGGGACTGGGTTAGGAAGCACTGAATTTGTGTACCCTGCAATAGACTGGCACTGTCAAAATGAGTAGCTCACATCAGCTCTCACACAGAACATTGTGGAAACATCTAAAAAATGAAGATCCAAGATAAACAAATACTGAACTTCCACTGAAATGGAACCAAAACATGTAAGCATAAGGGAAGCTGTGGCTCACTATGTGAAGGAAATCCAGCGGTGTTGCTGCGTGCAGATCCCAGTTGAGTTTATCCAGTATGATCCTCTCCATTCTCAGGATTTCAGATGGAGAACAGCCACATCCGCTAGTCTTAGCCAAGTCCTGCAAGGATGGGATGCACTGCAGGGAGACACAATTGTTTAGGCCACCCTGCTGTGCTCTTATTAGGATACATCCATCACAGCAAATTTACACAATCTTTCTGTGGCCCTTCCATAGCTGCTGTATGGGCCCCCGGGGGTGGGTGTAGTTTGCATAGTGCATAGTGCTTTTGTAAATGCAATTTCGTGTTCTGTTGGACTTGGGTACTAAAATATCTATCAAATTTGGAACATAATCCGATTAATCTGGGTTGGGGGCCCAAAATCTTTAGTGGTACCCCTGCCTGTGACTCATGCCTGAATTCAATGATTAAATAGTATTCCAATACTTTTGTCCTTATATTGTATCAAAGAAATAAAAAAATGGATGTAGACTTTCCTCAAACTCAGAGAACATAGACTGATTTGTCAAACAAAATTCTGTACTAAATTCAAGTTGTGCCACAGGCAATGTAGCGATCAACAAAGTTTTCCTGTAACCGGTTAGTTCACCTCATCCTCTTCAACGGTCTTGATGGCCAAAAAGAAGCAGGCGATGGCAATACAACGCAGGTACTTTGGACGGGCCTGAGAAAGATGGGACACAGTCAGATGCAAAATCTTTAGTGCTCCCTTAGTCTAAATGCCCTAAGAGCTTCCTTGTACTGTATGCTAGAGCTCAGACTGACCAATCAGGCATCTAAATATAAGCATTCCAATCATAGTGTTTCATAAAAGGATTTTAAAAAGATATTGCTGCTTCAAATTCACAAGACTTTCCCTGCACATCATCACCTAATTATATTAAGATGAACTCTGGGATTGTTGTCAGTAAACGTCTTTATCCGACACATGGAATAAAACTTACTTTGACAGTGGTTAAAAACCTGTCCAAAATGCTGATGGCAAGGGAGAGGGTCTCTGGATAAAGCCTGATGTTTTTGTGCAGATCAATGAGCCATCTGACAGCTTCATCACGCTGGGGCATGGAGACATGCGTATCCTGATAAGAAAGAAAAATATATCCCTTAGCAAAGAAATAAAACTCAACGGTGATCAGACTTGAATCACCATAGAAAGTAAAATCAAACATCAGAATATTAGACTCATTATATGAATACATAACATTCATATAATGGGTCAAATATTCTAGTTATCTACGTATTATGCATATAAAAGACAAAATGGAACAAATAATCCTGTTGAATTTTAAAAGAATGCTTAAGTAAAACTGGAGCAAGCAGAAATATCTCGACAAATACTTTTAAATAATGCACTGTCATAAAATAGTAGCCGAGATTTGATCAGTCATAATCAGTCAGTTAAATATATTACATTTATATATAATATAAATGTAATATAAATTAGAGACCTGCACTCCCGCGGGACCCAACGCACCGAGTGCGGCGCGGGACAAGATTTGATGGGTTAATGCGGGTGCGGGCGGTAAGGTCCT
>JAODKL010000118.1:18143137-18155114 GCA_026780765.1 Petrocephalus schoutedeni
AGCGGGCGGGAGCGGGACAGAATCTTGCGGGAGCGGGCGGGAGCGGGACTGAAAAATCCGTCCCGCGCAGGTCTCTAATATAAATGTCCTAGACTAATGATATTTTTTTTCCTCAAACAGTGTGCATTAACTATGTAGAATGCCATTAAGAATACAAAAATAGCACAGAGATTAATCAATTGAAAGGTGCACCGAACTTTGCCTTAGTCATAGCTACAGTTAAAACTTCCACCTTGCATCATAAAAGACTTCAATACCCATAAGCCCTGTTTTGTTGTCCTGGTTCCATTTCCATACAGTTAAGCACACTGAATTTGTGTTTAAGTTTTGTTTATTCTATGTGTATCCATTCATATTCTAAATACTTTTTACTTTACACGTAACTGGTACTTCGTTATAGTAGATGGATAACGGGAAAAAACACTATCCAGCTGCAACTGTGAGAAAACTCTGGGCATTCTGAATCAAGTAGATGCTAGGTGCACAATGAAGAGAACAAGACAGTGAAATGAAGTGGGACCCCTAAACATTGTTTATTAAGCTTTCTGTGCCATAATGAGACACTTAACGTAAGGAATACCAAATCCAAACGCTGGATCACATCTTAGGCAGCAGACTCACCTGATTAGATGGGTTTTTTGACACGTACGCCTTCCACATCTGGACTTCCCTAGAAGCTGCATTTCCCAGGAGAAATGACAGCCGCTGGCTTTCCAAGGGCTGGGCAAACTTCATCACAACCCTTGGATGAGCCGGCCTCCTCACTGAATACAGCTCCCTATAAAAGGACAACAATGTACTTGCAAGTGACAACTTCATGGCACTTTTAACACTTGATCTTCGTGAACATGGTGAACATGTCCAATATAGAAATCTCCCGCCAAGCACTCTGCTATTTATACATGTCACTTATGTTAATAGTGTCATTAGTTTTAGCGTCAAATGCATTTACGTAATTCAACAAAAACAAAAGTGATGTTACATTATTCACCAAATAAAACAAGAGTGCATTAAACTAGATCATGAAAACATTCCAAGTATACAAACAGGGGAAACTAATAAAACTGACTTATGAAACCCTGGATTCTACAGTCTAGTGTCTACTGAAAAATTCAAAAAGCATCTCCTCTGCAAATTGGGATAAATACATTTATGAATATTTTATAAATATTTCTGTTCTCAGGTTGTTATTTTATGAAGCCTGTATTTAGTAAATGAATGCCCTTTAAATCCAGAAGGGAGCCAGAAAATGCTGCGTGTTTGTGAAGCACGGATATGGAGATGGCGACCTAGGAAACGATATGATGTTACACCAACTGCTATAACCTACTGTAGCTGATCCAACAGAACAGAAGCTGTACACCTGAGACACTTAAACTCTCAGTGAAAAACTGCAAACTTGGGAAAACCGTCTGACTAACTATCATGTATACTGACTCACATTTAATTAAATATAGTATGACCATACTTTACAAGAATGCTAATTAGCCGTTACAAAGCCGGTATGTAATTAGATACATTCAGTTACAGTCTGACAGGGCTGACACAGTTCACTGACTGCACATAAAAATAAAAATAATAATAATAATAATCGCTACTGTTATTACTATAGCGTAGCTAACCTCTAGGTCAGCTATTCGTAGAATGCATGATTCTAGCGAACACAGAAACAGCAGTCATTTATTCATGTTGCAGATAATATTCCAAATAGTCATATGTTTTAGACTAAAATAAATTCATTTCCTTACCTCCCCTACAAAGCTGTGAGAATCACAGTTGGACTTGACAATCATCCGGTCCATTAAACTGAAGTAAAATAAAAAAAAAAAAGGTAATAATATGACAGGAGACCTAGTCGTCCATTTTGGCGTTGGCCTTAGGCTGCATTTATCCTAAGGGCGAGGGAGGGAGGGGAAAAATAAGCGGTCCTTACGAAATGAAATTAAAAATATAAGGGACGGAATAGACAGGCACGTCTACTTCCGCTGAAGGGACAGAAAAGGAAGGAGGATACTTCGACCTTCCCCTACTGCGTCATCTGACATAACAACAATTACCGCCGTAACAAAAACAAATTACCGATATTTTTCAGGCAACGAATACCATTTAATATTCCACAAATTCTGTATCCGTATCTGTTTGCTAAATGTTTGTGTTTTTAGATCCCTTGCGGGAACTATTTGTTATGGCGAATGAGCACATAATACCGCTTATGTAATACAGCCAAGGTCCGTGCAAAGGCTCCGCGGATCGGTGCGCCGTACAGCTGAGCCCTTCAACCGAGCAACTGGTCATGTGATTTGAAAAAAATATTTTTTGGCCTATTTCTTAGCATTTGTATTGTTAATATTAAAATACATATACTCATATAAATTTGTAGAGTTATAGAATTTTTACTGTAAACCCATGTGGTGTTAGTAGGAAGGCCCAGTAACTATGTACACATACTGTATATTTGACTACCTAAAATATTGATATATTTCACTTGAATTGTCAGGTTCTTAACTCACAGATTTTTCCCTTTGATAGGTGATTTTCTCCATCAAAGTCAGATCTACCACATGGCTAGGAGGTCAGTTAAAGGGTTAAAAACCAAATAATTAACCAATGCGCCAGTTTCGCACCATTCACAACTACTGGGAGTCACAGTAATTGTTATAGTATAAACATTTCCCGCAAAATTTACTCCTAACATCAAATATTTCCAAGAAGTCTACCGCAGCATCCCAGGAACTAAGTGTGATACACTGCTTTAAAAATAAAAGCATGTTTTATGTACATTATAGGTTCAATAAAAAATAATCATAGTACACAACAGTGGGCAAGAAACATTTAAAACCCATGATGTACAGATAAACTACTAATGTGATAAAGGAAAATGGCTTATAAAAATAAAAAAATATATCAATTCTGTACACTTTTCAGTAATTTGTATGATAATTGTAACTATTACAGCCACATCCTGCTAGATAGTAAACAACAATTTAATCATTCAAAACCTGAAATATTTATCCATATAACAGTGGCTCCCAAACTCTTTCTGCCAGGCCACCCATTTGCAAATAAGCTTTTCATGCCCCCATCACACATACACACATTTGTATTCCTTAGTGAGATTTTAACTGTCGCTAAGATTTATATTATACCAAATATTACGTGAACTTTATACATTAAAGAAAAATCTAGTTTCAGAAAAAAAGACAAAACACAAAGAAAAACATAGAACTTAAATGAAGCAAACTCAGGGCTGTCAGTGTTCAGCTCTGGAAAAGGAGTCTTCCCTCTTCCCTCCTGTCTTTGCTTGAATGAGCTCTCTGGTGATGTAATCAGTGATGTTTAACAAGTCAACTCTTCTGAAACTGGAAATAAACACCCCTCACAACCAATACAAGGAAGTTTAGTGACACTGATGAACAAACGACAAAAGTGCAACAACAGAAAACTCACTTTCTTCTGATGTATTAATTTTTTTAAATTGAAATAATTTCAGCTGGTGTTGGGGAGTGTCCTTTGCCGTCATGCACTGCATCCACCTGATCCAGCTTCCCTTGCTGTGAATTATGAGATACATGTGATAAGTGCATTGACTTCACTTAACTTGGAACCAAACTTCGTTTTGGCAGCCATATTACATCCAAGCATTTTGGAGATTCGCCCCTCGTTCCAGGAAAGACAACATCCAGAAGCAAACATTTTCCTGGAACTGAATGCGGCCCAAGTACCCGCTCTCAAATATATGGACAAGTATACGAATAATGAAAATTAGGTTGTGCTTATTTCTGCAGCTAACTCAGTCCGTGGCAGTGAATTCCAATGACAGTGAACCTGTCAAAGGCATTAAAAGAAAAAGCAACTATTTCTTTCTGTTCATTTCAGAAAAGAACTTGGCAGTTTGTGGCATTAAGGCCCGTTACTGCCGCTCTACACAGTTTGTACTGAGGCTTGCCTTTTCTCGCATCAAATGTGAAACATACCCACATGTTGGTACATTTTTCTGTACCTAAAGCCAGCTGTGCCACAGATGCCATGGCAAAAGTTTATGCAGTTTTGTCCATAAAATCTGTAATTTCTCCTTGTCTGATGGATGTATGGTTGGGTGGCCCTTTAAGGGGGGGGGGGGGGGGGGTTATTTTACGGTTAATGTGGACTCTCCTCCCTCATTGGGTTCTCCGCTGGTAGTAATTAATGTATGCAAAATATCATCCTGATAGGCGGTCATTTAGGGATTGCTCGGCGCACTAATGTTTCCACATCAAACACATACATTAAGATCTGGGGCGTGTTTCCCAAAAGCACAGTTGCTAACTACATTAACAACATACATAGAACCATGCAACTGAATGAGTCCAACTGTGTTAGTTGCTAACAGGAGCTTTCGGGAAGAAAAAAATACCTAGACATTTTTGTCACTTCCTGACATTTTTGACTAATTTTTATTCATCATCCCAAGTGTCAATAAATTTTCATATTATTTTACCATTATCTAATTTTCATCAAAGAAAATTCAGAGGTTTGGGGAACCTCTGATGCATAAAACTACCAACTTACTAAAGCATAAGCAAGGAGGTACCGAAACAGAAGCGTCAGTAAATGTGGGTTAAGATGTGCCACAGGCCTTTTATTCAGCAATTAAAAGCCCATGCGTGATCTCTTCTTTCCTCGCTGGGAGGACTGGGAGGTCTGTGAGAAAGGACCCAAGGAGGGCTTCTTCTGCGAGGAAGAGATGCAGGACATTTGCGAAAAAGACATAGGAAAGAATAAATCTGTTTTCTCCGTTCCTGCATCCACTACCTCCTCCTGGGAACTAAAAAGAGAGCTCATGTAATCCTGTTTAAGTCGTTTCGATTCCTTGGGGTTCGCGTCCTGAGATGGATCTTTCGCCATTTTCGCTTTATTTCCAGCCAACGTCCCAGTGCTTTGCTCCTCGGAGCCCCTCGTCCCCTGCCGAAGAACTCGCCCCGTTCTCTGAGTCTCTGTGGAATCCTCTTGAGTCGAGACATACCCAGAAAAAGTGCTGGAATCCAAATCCGCATCCCGACCACCGAAATTGCTGGTGGCAGAGGACCACCCGTCCAGATCCGACTGGTAGCTGACAGAAGTGGTGAAGCTTCCGGAAAGACAAACGCGAGCGCCTCGGGCTTGCTTTAGCCGCCGCCGTTTCCTACGCAGCTCCTCGATCCTCTTTTCCCGATTCAGGCCCAGCTTATCTTCCCACCAGTCTCTCCACCCCCCCTCCCAGGACATAGTGAGTCGCTGGCTCAAGTCATCGCCCCCAGACTGAGTGTCCACCAAGTCAGGGGCAGGGAGCACGTCCGGCGGTGAAAGGCCGATGGCCCCACACGTCAGCACCACTTTTCTTTTCATGACCTCCCTCATCTCATTTCTCAGAGTAGCGATTTGGTCTTTCCCCAGAACGTCTCTTGGCATACTGTCAAATGTAAAATAGTCTTTAGTCCAATGCAATTCACTGTAATTCGAGGCAGACTTTTGCCGATTACAAAGCACATTCATCCAAGATTTCCACTTCAGGAGGGTCTTGTTGCTGACTTCTGCTGGCTTTGACATGTCCTCTGAATGACTGATGCCCTCTTGCTCAGGCAGAGGGTTAAGGGTCACATTTACACACTGTTCACTAACACCATCTATTTGTGTGTCAGAGGTTTCAGGCGGACACTCGTTATGAGTGGCAGCCCCTTCCATCGCCAACAGAAGCGTTCTTTTTCTGTCATTCACAACATTAGATCTTTGGTTATTAACAGACTCTTGGCTGTGCTGTGGTAATGAACCAGGCTGTTCTGTGACAGATTCCTCATTAGCCATCTTCTTGTGTGTTGCTTGCGGTGAGTCTTGGCAGGCTGGTCGTAGCACCTGGTAGAAGATATCCCCAACTTCAGAGAGTTGGAGCACACAGAGGGACTCCTCCTTGTCATGATAGATTGATGCAATACCTTAGATCAGAGTGAATAAACTGCATGTCAGCTGATTCATTAACACAATATTAATACAGCCCACACTATTAAAAATCAGTTTATGATATGGTCCAATAAATTCGAAATGATGCCAAACATTTTAAGTCTACCAGATCTAAACTGAAAACTGTGAGAATTTAAATCATGACAACCAACACAGATGCCGTGCAGCTAAAGAATTTCAGTAAAAGCCCGTCCGTCTTACCAGCCGCAGGCACCATTAGCCTGTCCTGGACCTTCTTCTGCCTGTGAGGGATCTGGTGGGGGAGAGCTTCCAAGCTTTTCATAGGACAAGACAGTTTCTGAGGAGCTCCTAAGGCTTGGGCAGCAACTGCATTCCCACCTACCAAACAGGATAAATTAAAAAAAATTACCTGATGCTAAATTATACCAATTATAATTAGCAGCCCTCCAGCTATAGGAATACCAGTATACTGCAGCAGCATCAGTTCCTGGGAACACTGGGATCCTAAAATCACTGCGTTTTGACAACGGGACGCCATGCCAACAGTCTGGGCAAACATGGGTGGACTTTCCATCATGTGGCCCCATTTGATCATAGGCAAACAAGGAAAGCGCTCATCCATGATGTACGCAGAATACTGCAAGACAAAAAAGGCACTTAAATTTTGTACCCATTACCTGGGACGACTGAAAAGCAACTGTGAGCAAGAATTAGAGGGATTTACCTGTGTGGTGACAAGGTGGTGGTGTGCGTTCACGTCGCGGAGGTAGCTGGATAAGATGACCCTCTCGCCACTCTTGCAACCGGAAGTCTCCCCGATGCGAAACACAGTGTGGCTGCAGTTCTCTTTGGACTGATGGAGAGGGAGAAATTTCAAAACAAGTGTTCCGAGACAACAGATGCTTGGAAAATAGAATAAGCTTTTAGCATATAAAAAGCATATATAAAATACTGTATATGACCATTACTAATAGAGAAGTCAGATAAATTTCCACAGTAATGATTATAAGGAGTGCCCACCCTCATGTCTGCTAACTCCAAACCAGTTCGGTCAGCATACAGCATGACTCTGGGATGGGCGGAGAAGTCACACCATCGCCACGACGACTTGGCATTGAAATAAAGGTTTCCCTCCTCCTCACGGAACTTAAAGAGGCTAGAATGTCAAGCGCAGGCTGAACATCAAACAACAACATACACAGGCAGCAATGAATAAAATCTCAAAATAAAATGAACGTGTACAGACAGTCATTTTATTCACAGAACTGAACGGAAAATTGAGCCAATTGAGACAATTTAGTCCTATATATATATATATATATATATATATATATATATATATACACACACATAAAGTTTACTAAAAATCTCATATTTTAACATACATCACCGACAAAATGAGAATGCTGAAACCTTTTTTAATTCATTCTGGTTAACATTTGAAAACAAAGTATCATTACCGTTATGGATGACAAACTTTACTGGAGGGCCAATCAAATTCGAACACTCACAAACATGCTGAATTACTCGGATTACAGTAAACCTGCCCACACAAAGCTGCCCCTCTTACCTGCTTCCGGCAGTCCAGAGATATGCAGCTCCACTCTCACTGGCAACAAGAAGTTCCCCTGGCACATGTGGACTTTGCCCATAACATGTTTAAAGAGGGCGGGGGGGGGGGGGGGGGGGGCCCCCCTTTACCTTCACTTATACAATGTAGCAGCCTTAAACAACTCAGACCTGTAGCAAGAGGTTATAATCATTCTCTAAGTAAAAGCTTGAAGAAGACTTACCTGACAGCAAGGCAGGTGGCCCTATCTTGTGTCTTAATGACACCCATCGGCAGGGGCTTCTGGGTGTGAGTGGCTACCCACAGCCCGCAGTTGTAATCCGCACGGACCCCAACATAAACTGAAAGGCAACAAGAGACAATTAACAAAATGAAAACATTCAGTTGTGCACTTCAATCCACAATTTTTCAAACTCTGCAGGATTTGACGTTAACATCTTTAATATTTATATACTAGCAATGATATGAAAATTTGCTCACCACTGTCCTCCACGGGCCCGACACTGACCTGCCGAACAGGGCCACTGAGCCCGTAGGTGATGGGCTTATTCATGAAGGTGAGTTCTGGTATATTCTTATGAAACTTCACCTCCACTTTGCGGAATTCTGAACATCAGTTAAAGACTCAGACTTTACAGTTTTATGTTTGATGCACCATAAAATATAAATCTGATCATTGTATTTGGAATAAATAAAAATGTCTTTTCTGAAAGCTAAAAATTCTTAAAACACATAAGCTATTACAACAAACAGTCTGCAAACAGTGCAGTCATGCATCGCTTGACGACGGGGAATACATTCTGAGAAATGGTGATTTCATCATTGCACAAACTCCAGTGTACTTACACAAACAGACAGTATAGCCCACTATGCACCTAGGCTATAGCCTAAACAATGATAAAAATGCAGTAAATTACATTAAAAACAAGTAACAGTTGCAAGGGACTTTCAAAAGGTTTTCACACTTTTTTAAAAACTATTTATTCGAAAACAAAATTACAGCAAAAACAAATGACATTACTTTTCTACCTTATTTTGTGACAAAATTTCCCCAGCATGGTATCAACTTTTTAATGCCATCAGCAAACAATGTTTTTGGTTGAGCGCATAGCCGCCGATGCACCGCGGCTTTCATATCATTCCTCGCGGTTGTGGCTGTAGCTGGACGGCTAGAGTGCTCTGCACCTGCCACACCACTACGGCCATGTCAATCCACTCATAGACCACTCTACGAAAGAAAACTTAACCCCCATACAGAGCACACATGCGGAGGTGAATCTGTACTCTCGGCACGCCTTCTGCCCACAAAAAGCATATGACAGAAAGCTGTTCTTCTTTAGCACAATTTATAAGTTGTGCAGCAACCTTCATCACTGGGTGACGACTCTTGTGCAAACCTGCAAGGGCAGCCAGCTTGCCAGACAGAACTAGTGACATGACCAGTTACTACTCCTCCTGCCTTCACCATTTCCAATGAAAATATAAAAGTGAGGATACTTTTTGAATGTCCCTTGTATTATCAGTAGCCAGTATTATGTACTACTGTGACTGGCAGCACAGCAGGTTTGTTTAAATAACATTACGATGGGTATGATGTCACAAGGAGATACAAGTTTTCCCCACTGCATTACAGTATAATCGTACGGAACCACTGTAATACACTGCAGGGCCAAAAAAAAGTTACACATGAATATTTCGCTGGACCGCCCTTAGCTTTGATTATGGTGCACATTGGTCCATGCATCGTTTCCACGTGCTTATGCAGGATCTGAACACTTTTTCCCATCCAGATTTGCACTCATTTTTCACAGAGATCTTGTATTGCTAATAGGCAAGTTGAACCACTCCGTAAAGTCTTCTTCAGCACATCTCAAAGACTTTCACTGGGGTTAAGGTCAAGACCCCATGGTCTCCTATTCACATGTGAAAATGATTCATGCTCCCTGAACCAGTCTTCGACAATTCGACCTAATGAATCTTGGCATTCTCGTCCTCGTCGGCGCATGACTATATCACCGCATAAAATAGAGGTGTAACCCTAGAAAGGATACGGAGTGAATTCAGAGCAGTTTTGCTGGGATATACAAGGCACCCTTCTTGAGAGGAGTTCGAGGTAGACAGCTGAAAATAGCCAAGAGCTCCCCCAGTGGCCACTTCATTGAATTGCTGCCGTTCCCTCTGCAGAGTCAACTCTTCATGTAGTAATTCAGCCAAGAGCCCAGGGGGAATATCATGGATAACGTCGCCTAACAGATTGCTGTAGCGGCTGGCTCTTTTTCGAGGAGATGTTACAGGGCACCTTAAGAATGACATAGCATGGGATAAATAAAAGATACACAAAACAGCTTGACTGTGGTTAACAAAACTTTGTATACATATTCACATATATATACACATGGGTTGACAAGTGGTAGGCGAGTACGCATGGGTGGGATCAATAGTAAAGTACACTGCAGTTTTACTCGCATGGGCGGGACCAATGGTAAAATGCGCTGCAGTTTTACTCGCATGGGCGGGACCAATGGTAAAATGCGCTGCAGTTTTACTCGCATGGGCGGGACCAATGGTAAAATGCGCTGCAGTTTTACTCGCATGGGTGGGATCAATAGTAAAATGCATACTGGAACTCTTATAATTAAAGCTCCAGTATGAAGTTACACAAATGAGGTACGCTTTTGCGCTGCGAAGACTGAAAACTGCTGCACATTTTACTATTGATCCCGCCCATGTGTACTCACGTACCACTTATGCCAACCCCTGTATTATTATACATGTATGAGAGGGAGGAGAAATGAAATTTGTATAGTTAAAAAAAGGAGGTGTGAGGCCCACAGTGAAAAGCAGTGAGACACTGTGCTGCCTGAGGTACATGGTAATTATAAAAATTATTATTTATGGGTACTGTGTGGCTCAGTGGGTTAAGATGCACTGCCCATGATGGAAAGATCACTAATTCACATCCCATGGTCAGCCATTGGGCACCACTGGACATTAGAGTAACTTTCTTACATGCTGTATGCATGCATACAAAAATATATTAAAAAGATGTTTAGCAGTGCACTTACGTTATGAGTTTTGCACAAGACATAAAATGCTCCATCTTCTTCATGCTGACAGTGGTTTCCTTCACATAGTCCTAAACAAAGGCAAAATTAAGTTGTGCTTCAGCTCGTAAAAAGGTGCACATATACGTTTCAAGAAAACACATACGTACCACCGGCTTCCTGCTTCCAAAATCGAAGTGGTCCCTTAGAAGACAGTTCATCGTGCGAAAGGCGTCCTCAGAATTATACAGGTAAAAGTTCTGCATCTAATGGATAGGGGAAAAAAAATTAACAATTCCATTTAAACTTTTATTATAAGTTGATTATAATTTCTGCAAGGTGGAGCTGGCTTATGATGCATTTCAGCGTTCCCTTCGACAGTGGTGCTAAACCATGAAATATACCAACCCAGCAGAGAAGAGCTGATGACCACTGATTAACCTGTCACTATGCATTTTAAAATAACTTCCTAGTGATATGATTCTGTGGTTAAAGTTTTCAAATGAAAGGTTTTGCATTAGGGTAAACAGCAGTAATACTTACGTGCTTTGGGAAATCCATCGCATTGGTAAGCTGATGTGAAGACCATTTCCTGCTACCTGAAAGATGGCATGTTGTGAATCCAAAATACATGGCAACATACAAAAAAAGCACTCTCAAGAGTATTAGATCGATGGTATTCATAGGCTTGGTTTTATTGAGCTAGTACTAGGAACATTTAATTGAAGAGTCTAAAAGCACTTATGTAAGTCGCTCTGGTTAAGGGCGTCTGCCAAATGCTGTAAATGTAAATTTACACATTTGAAACATTACCATAAGATATCTAAAACTAAATGAACCACAGCGAAATTTAACAGATAGTTTGTGTTTGGGTCAAGTGGAACTTAAAGGACCACCCAGATAAATAAAACAAACACAACATTGGTATTTTACAGCAAGTGTTAAATAAATGACTTAATATTTGCATTTGCTCCTTGAATATACAGGTGCAGTTTTAAAATCCCATTGGAAAATGGACAAATATAAAATTTAGGATAAGAAATGATGAACATTTAAAATTTTACTGACCTTTGTTAGGTGGCAAAAGAGGTGTTACAATAGATTCAAGTGGTGCCCATGTTGGCCCCTTCACATTGCGCTGGGCCTGGAAGGACTGGCCAGCCACCTGCTCACAAGAGGAACCACAGCCATGGCCAAAGGTGACTACAAATATACTATCGAATCACACACACTGAGGAACAAAAATACTAAAATCATCCATCCATCCATCCATTTTCCAACCCACTTTTCCTATCAGGGTCGCGGGGGGTCCGGAGCCTATCCCAGAAGCTACGGCCACCCAGGATGGGGGTCCAGCCCATCGCAGGGCACACTCACACACCATTCACTCACACATGCACACCTACGGGCAATTTAGGAACTCCAATTA
>JAODKL010000118.1:18155214-18168713 GCA_026780765.1 Petrocephalus schoutedeni
ACCCAGAGGAAACCCCACAACGGCACGGGGAGAACATGCAAACTCCACACACATGGAATTGGGCAGGATTCAAACCCCGGTTCCAGAGGTGTGAGGCGACAGTGCTAACCACCATGCCACCCTACTAAAATCAGATTTAGTTATTTTTTTGTTATAAATAAACGTACAATTTTTATGTTTTAGAGAAAAAAAAACACACAGGTCTTACTTCGGAATGGTTCTGGGTAAATTTACACCCCAAGTCCGTCAAACATCTTGATACTAATGAATATAATTATATGCAGAATTGACTTGATTGTCCTTGGGGGGCTGGCGTTTTTGATTGGCTGACTGGTGCACATGGCTGCAGAGTGGCTGCATGGGGCACATGGCTGGAGCACACGGACTGAGATGCCACTTAATCAGCTACATGTACACCATTAATATGTAAGTATATCTGCTTGTTAAAACACCCCCACACGTTTCTGCCTGTAAAATCCCCATGAATCCCTCGGCCTAAGGACGGTGAATATTAGCCTATATATGCAGTTACCATGAAGCTTCAAAACCTATAAAGTTTTTATCTTGGGAAAACTTAGCAAACATAAGCTGAATGTTTCGACTATACGGAGTAAACAAGCATAAAGCACGCATATAGGACAATACTTTGTACACTGACCTCAGAAGAACTGCAGTCGGATGCGTATAGGTGGCCATGCAAACCCCAGCCGTACACAGGACAGCCGGCTCTCTCTTTCGGGGGTCCGGTGTAATAAAAATCAGGAAAAAGCTGCTCCGGAAATTTGACGTCCATCCCTGGCACCGAAACACCTCACATGTCCCACATCCAGCAGTTACATGTCCAAAGCCCTGCTCACCATGCCACAACACTGGTCGGAGGAAGCAGTTTTAATATACTTTCCTTTAAGCTATACTCAACCGAAGTAGGAGTTTAGTATCTACTATTATAAAGCAACAAATTCTGTACTACTAGATAAAAATTATGCGGTTGGCACGTGCAACCTGCCGATTTGGACTTGAAGCCCAACGAGACCACATGCAGTGGAAAAAACACACACACACAAAATGGCGAATGTGTAATGGTTTTTCATTGGTTGACGACAGAGGGCACAGCCAATCAGATCCCCCCAAACAAAACATGCGCACGGCGGATATTTACGTGCAGCCGGGTTTCACTTTCAGTGATCTGTACGCGTGTCATTAGGAATCGATTGGAAATAAACTACAACGCGGTGTAGAAAAATGGTGCGACTGAGCATGGGGGCGACCCTGGTACTGGGGGAGTTGCCTTTCATTTAGCAAATACCCTAGGTGTATCAATCAATCAAATTCAAACGTGGAGTTTGTGGCGACTTCACGCGTGCTGCGGCATGGGGTGCTGACCATGCCGTCCCATTATCTCTTAACCAGAAATGAGAAAACATTCGTGAAATTTTCTTTGCCAAAGTCAGCAACCCGAGAGTCGTTACTGAGCCTGCCCATAACATACTTGATGCAAAATAACTTGAAATAAGTGATATTTATTTTGTCACTTCGGCAGCATTTATCCTAAACTGCATTGGGGTTTACACATTAACACAACGGCATATTTTATTTATGTACCATGTTACCTACTGATCCAAAGCACAATGCATCGAATACTGTTACGACTAGCAGAGGCAGCTGCTCAGTTAATGCTTCCGTGCTTAGAGGAATAATGTAGAAGCTGCTAGGGGCGTTAAATGTGATGGCAAAGCAACACCAAAAACGAGCAGAAACAGAATAAATGACTATGTATTTCTTGAATATGCTTGTATATGTGTTGGGGTATGGGGGCATGTATGTAGTACATTACGTGAGACAAACCAGCTATTTTTTAATTTTGGGAACCCTTCTTTTTTGAGTCCCCACAAGGAGAAACTACATTTTATAAGAGCCTGTGAATGCAATCGAAAAAAGTAAAAACACCAAAAGTCTTGTATTTTGTTTGGTCACTTATGGTTAAGGTTATGGCTTGGTAGGGGTTAAGGGTGACATTGTTGGGATTAGGGTTTTTCCCATAGAATTGAATGTACAGTCCACACAAAGATATGAATACAAACACACATGTGTGGTGGGGGGGGGGCCTGTTTAAAAAAATACTTCTGACTTAGAGGGACATCTGGTACATGGTTGTGCTGAGTGTTGAGCTCGTCATATGAAATATAGAGGCAGGTCTGCACACCACTCATACACAATGGGCAGTTTGGAGACATCAGTCCACCTAATCGCATGTTTTTGGGCTGTAGTCACATGATCATCGAATGAGCTGGCTAAGAACATACAAGCTGTGCGCAGACACACAGATTGAAGTGGGAGTCAGACTCTGAAGTGTGATGCCGCTGTGCTAATCCATGCTGCCTGGGATGGCAGACTCCCCACGATTCTTTACTGGACAACGCCCCTAAAAACTAGAATAATAATACTGACCCAGGGTAGGCCTAGTTCTAAGTATTCTGCTACAATACAAAAACATGAGAGGCTAAAAGAAAATGTTCTTTTTTAGACTGGACCAGTGTCTAGCCATTGTGAAGTGTCACAAATTACAAGCTATGTGAAAAAAAATGATCTAATTGCCAATCAATACTTCCAAGGTGCAATTTGTTTACCTGTTATTTCTCTAAGCAGTTGCCTAAGATGTAAACAAGATCAGAATAATGACCCTGGAATGTACTTATACATAAATAAATAACAATCATCACCAAAAGAAAAGCAATATAGTTACTCTCATTATGCTATATGGCATTAAAATATGTGTGGCTAAAGGATTGTGTTGGGATTTTCTCCTTCTGTGTGTTATGCAAAATAGTAACCAATTTGGTTATAAAGTTAGTCTCTTTGACGCTCCCTTCCCTCCTCTACGCGACAGGTCAGCTCCATGTATGGAGAATAAAAGCATGTATCTGGTGTATTACTCAAGATGAATTCTGTCGTAACTCTGACATTTAGGGCGAATGGTTTGAAAAAACGCTAGAGGCTACCTGAAACAAAAAGTCGCCCGACCAGTTTTTCGCGTTTTTGTGTAAGGTGGCCATTACACAGGTAAAGGGAGTGAACGCCAGACAGCGCACCTTTTTACCCAAGTGAAGTATCACGGTGCGTTTAGCTCGAAACGAGGAAATATCAACGTTTAAGAAGAGGGAGCCAAACATAAAAAATTGCATTTTTTAGAAGCTGGTGAGTATTTTCTTGATCTGTTCGTCGCTTTGAAGTTAACGCAAGTTTCCCGGCTGCCCGTAGAAATTAATTGCTTCTTCGCAAATGTGTCGTCCCACGCTTAGCAATAACTTGATGGCGTATTTTGGGGTTTGAGCTTTTAAATACATGTATTGGAATGTAAGCTGTTGTTTAGTTATTTGCAGGAGTTAAGTCTAGCCTCTGTAAACGGGGTGAGTATGTTGGACTTCATTCAGATACATGTATGCAGTAATGGTAGAGGGTGATGTTGGCAGATACACCCAGTCTAATTAAGCAAACATTTAAAAAGTGTAAAGGCAGGTTGGAAAAAAAACAACCCAGCGAAATTACGTGAGCCAGAGCCCACTGGTTTCCCCTCCGTATATGTAAATAAACATACCATTCCGTGTATGATCTTGCTTATAAGGAAATAATTATGCTTTCTCTGAGCGCTCTTTAGTTTGACACTGAACTAATTGGGCACTAACCGTAATGCTTGATGTATCATTTTGTTAGCGTATGTATGTGTGTTTATATATTTTTTGTATTACATGTTCCACACTGCTTCTGAAAAAAAGTTTTGGCGAATGAATAATCTCTCAAAATTATTACCCAAATCTTTAAATGTACGAATAATAATCTAAATTGAATTATTGATACTGTTGCACAAAATGTCGCATAATTTTGGGAAATATTTATGACATTCTTTTTACCAGTTGTAATCTATATAATGTGCAGTCTCAACATTTTTTTAGTTGTTGATTTTAAGCTTGATGCTTCCTCCGAAGTATTTTTTTATGTTAAGTTTTATAACATCGCACAAGTACTACTAAAAGAACACCAGCATGGTATTTACTGTAGCTATGGGAAGGTTTGGGCTCTTTCATTCATTTACTTACTGTCTCGCGCTTCATTATGAACAATTTGAACACTGTTGTATCAGTACTGAGGTTGTGCAACTCGAGACAGTGGAGCCATGTAACAAAGTGTTTGCTCTTTGCATGTGCAAACTCGTGCGACGTGTGTTTGCTCCTCTGAAAATGCTGCTGATCATCATGCAAATGTTTGTATCATACTGTTTTCCTTAGTGTTATATAAATATACATAAGGATAAATAACATTCTAGCACAAATGTGACCTAGGCCTCTCTAACTGTGCATATGTAATCCCGTATATTGCATTAATGAACAATAGTTTCAAGCCACTGTCTACTGTGTTCTGACTGTGGGGCTTCTTTATATTTCTTTTTATTTCACCTGCACTCTTGACAGCAGCTCAGATTGTTGGGAAAGATATTTAAGACAAAACAACAAACAGCTCAGTGTTGGACATAAGCAGAAAATACCAGTGCTTCCCCAGTATATTATATCTAGTAGAGCACTTGTGAGATTGCACAGTTATGGACTTAATTATTCTGAAGGCAGGAAGTAGTCAGTTAGCCTTGGATTAATGTTGACATTTTTAATGTATTGAACATAATAGTAATGGTAAAAGTATAAAGTACCAATGACCAATAAAATACCCAGCTGTTTAAGAAAATAAAATGTTATTGTTGACATCATTTGGTTTTTTGTGACCAAGGAAGCAGGAGAGATTTTTGAAGTGGGGGGGGGACGAAACCAGTAAGCAGAAGGTCTCAGCTTTGGTCAGGGTCATTGTATAACTGGGGGCGTGGGGGGTGGGAGTGTGTTTGTATGATGCTGTTCTCAGCATATGCTGCCAAGGTTGTTCTTACCTATATATGTGTCTGTGTGTCATGGAGAGCAGGATGGATTTGGCAAAAAGAGAATTTTCTCATGGGGATGAATAAAACGTCTTTATTATTATTTTCATGTGCAACAGTTGATTGTACTCTTCTGGGGTTAACTGGATCCTAAAGACTTACTCAGAGAAAACTCAATGTAAAACTTTGGGACAAAGATTTTACTAGGTACGCTTTCCCTATAGCTAAACAAATTGTCAAGTTAATCCAGAAGAAAACAGATTTGAATTCTTGTAAAGTCAAATGGAAAATCGAGTATTTCAGCAATTTTAGTGGAATGTCTGATGCTATTCTGCTGGGTTTTTTTTCTACTGATTTTCATTAAGCAAAATCAAGCAAATACATTTGAGATTTAAACTTTGAAACAATGTGCATTAACAAGAACAGTCTGTTGCTTTATTCATTACTGTTTGTTAGAAAAAACTTTGAACCACACCCTTTCCATTTCAATAGGTATGCAGGCATTTACAAAATTAGAACAAGGCAAGATAACCCAGGGCAACTGCAGCAAAAACCAATGCAGGGGAATTTATTATATTGATCCATCCTTCTTCCAAGCACTTATCTTGGTGTAGATGGGCCTGGACCCTGTATAGCAGGGGTGGGCAGTCTTATCCGCAAAGGGCTGGTGTGTATGCAGGTTTTTGGGATGACCTTTACTCAAGTCTTCACACCTGGGTTTGGACGGCTTTTGGCCAATTGGTCCTCTAATTAGCAACCTACTTAGGGAGTCGTATACACAGTGGCCCTTTCTGAATAAGATTGCTCACCCCTACTGTATAGTAATGCAATTCGTATTTATAAGACAAGATCTGCTGTTATCTTCGTTGTTACTTTACTATGTTCGCATAATTATTACATATTTTACGTAGTATTACATGATATTTAGGTTCGTATCTGGTATCCATTTTAGAGAACATGCTTATGTGGTTGCATTTTTCCAATGAGAATAACTGTTTAAATCTCAGCCACACTTTGTTGAATAAATCTTTTTATTTTATGTGAATAAAACTGCAGATATGTCCATATAATGGGTATAAGTACTACAATATAATATTGCCTGACATATAGCATTAGCAGATTGACAACATGCTGGGTGAAAGGCACTGCATACAAATATGTAGTGCTTACAGAACATCTTCGGAAGCTTCCTTAATTCTGTAAAAATTTTGCAAATTTATTGCTTTCATAACAAAAGTCCATTTATAAGCAGTCTGTAATGTATCTGTACATATCTTCCAAACAGACATTTACTTAACTTTACTTTACTTAAGAATCAATTTTCTGGTTCAGTTTTGCTCTTAATTGCAATTGTAGTCACTGGCTTCCAAAGGAATACTAAATGCAATGTTTGGTGTTTTTATGTTATTTCAAAGGTTTTATTCATTAAAACACCCAATGAGACTGACTGTGAAGGAACTTTTGAACTATGTGTGCGTGTGTGTCTGTATAATAAATATAAATAATTTTATATATATATATATATATACACACACAAGCGTCCCTAGACTTCCTGTCAGCCCTGCATCTTTATATTTTCACCAGATGTATTTGTACAGTTTGTGAATGCCATGGATTTCTGAAAGCATCAAAGCCTCATTGATTAGATAGACATATATATTTTAGCAAAGTGTGCATCTTGTAAGGGCATGGAGTTTTAGAGTTTTTTGCATTTTCTCATTTAAGGATTCTATGCGTACCTTTCTCCGAATCCTGTTAGTGTATCCTCTTTCTCATTTGCTTTCTGTTTTACTCCAGAACTGCATCAGGCAGACGGCACACCCCCATGCTAAGCAAGACTAGTGCAGTGTTTATCTTGGCAATGAAGAAAACAGGACTGCTTAGCTTTGTTGAGAAGTGAAAATATTTTGTAAGAATAATGATGGTGATTGTCTGAGTCTGAGTCATTTCAGAATTGCATTTACATTTGAAGTTTAGAAATGGAAGAAAATGTTTTCTTTGTATTAAATTGCATGTATTTTCTCATCCACTAATATACCCATTGTTTTAAGGACATAATAATGGATCATTCTGGTTCCAGAGTTTTATTTTTGTTTTAAGGGTTTTATTGACAATTTGAAGCTCAATAAAACCCTCAAAATGGAAAACATTCTTTTTTACATTTTGTAAAGGGAACCTAGAACTTTCAAATGACACCATGAAACCGATGATATTTTTATTACCCCTTGAGATTCTGGCCCTCTTGACCGATTTTAGAAAAATAATTTTTAATCTTAAGCCAAAGACTTGTATATCTGCAATTTCTTATTGCCTAGGTGTTACAGTTGCAAAGATACAGGCATCTGAATACCAACCAAGCATTTTTGCCCACAAAGATCTCGTTGAATATCAATCCAGTGTAACCTCAAACTATATAAGCCAGGCCGGAGAAATTTTGGATTTCTCATATTGGGTCAGGGGCACACAAAATGGTTCAGTTCTGAAATGGTCGAGTGTAAACAATACCAAATATTTGTTGAGCTAAGCCAGAATGACCCTAAAGCAAAGTACTTAAAATTGAATTGAGCAGTAACAGAGCTGACAATGACAGAGTTGATGGTGGCAGGCATTTTGAAAGTCATCTCAATAGTTATCTAACCCAACACGTGGCATGCACAAAACATAATTTTTATTATTAAAAACTATGATAATAGTATTGTATTCATTGTAATAATGTGGTAATAAAATTGACAATCTATGCTTACTATAAGCTTAATCCTTTGCAAAAAAGTCTTGGTCTTGGTCAACATTGCACTAAAATAGTGGAGATGGTTGTGGACTTTAGAGTTCCCAAAGTACTGACCGTGACTTGTTTGAGTATTAAATCTGGCCCTCAGAGCGATCTTTCGCTTCCACAGAATAGTAAACAGTGTCACATCATTCCAGCGAGCTTGGTGAGTTTCACCGCCAGCAACACCCCCTGCCTGCCCCGCACCACATTCCCTATCAGGTAGCACTTCCTTTAATACCTTTCTTTTTTCAGTACAGTTCAGTAGTTGCCCTTTTGGCAATTGACACTGGCTTGTTCTCCCTGTTCTGCGGTTCTGATTTCTTTGTATTCCATTAATAATCTGTAATTAAGCTCCCATGGTAATACTTGTGAATTTTTGTGAGGTAAAAACTAAAAGGTCTGGATTTAGGTTATTAAAGTAATTGGATTTCCAGTGCATCAAATCATTCTGGCAATAATCATAATCAAATCGCCTTTGGGCTAATTTACAACCCTAATTGTCACAAAACTTATATTTTAAAATAAAAATGGGCACAAAATGTTACCATGATTTTTGAAGTGACTCCTACAGTATATAATCCTATTTGACTGAAGAATTATATTGTAATAGAGTAACAAAATCAAATTTTGAATATGAGAATAACTTATACCAACCAACCAACACCTAAGCAGAGGCTAAACAGGAGATCATCTCCATGGATTTCCCCGGAATTACCTATCCCTGATTTAGTTACACTTGTTGTTACTGAGTACTATAATGTGTACTGTTTAGGTCCTTTGTCCTCAGTTGCCGGTTTTGGGTGCAGTGTTGAAATTCTGCTATGACCTTTTGTTGATGCTTTTCAGTTTGATGTCAGTTGTTCTTAAGATAGTAGTGAGCTTGGAACGTGTAATGTCTTTTTGAACAAGGGATGTCTTTAATAAGAATGTAGGTCTGTGTGCAACAATAGAAATTAAACTTTTACAAAACAAATTTGTATATTTTATTATGATAAGAGCTGGTGATAATTTTTCTTTTTCATTTTTTAAAATTATTCAGTATAAATTGTTATACAGTATCACAACACATCCATGTAAAATGCCTTGGGGTGAAAGGCGCTATATAAAAATGAATTGAATTGAATTGCAGTACGATTATGAAAACCAGAGCCGACAAATCAGAGCCAACATGAATCTCTGCAGGTCAGTTGTTATCACTTGTGCTTTTGATATCACTGTCTTTTCACATTTTGATTAGCGTAAAACATTTTATTTTCTTATACTGCCGGGTATTTTATTGGTCATCACTACTAAAGATGTATTTGAATTAACATTCCTGAGTTACAAACTGCAACATTGCTTTGAACAAGTCACTGTTATATATTATGGATTGTAATGTGATTGTTGAAATGCGAAATTAATTTTTACAGCTAGAAAAGTGGGCAATGTTTTGACCAATTATACATTATATTCTGATTTTGGGACAATGGAAATGCAAAACAAATATAAAAGCAATGTTCACTTTTAAGTGATAACTGTAGGCAGAACTCTGTCTTTGATGGTAATTTTACTGTGATAACTTTAGTTTGTCCAAATCACTAAATCCATTATCTGAAACCATGAATGGCAGATGATGCTCTGCCCATTTTAGGTTCAATTTATGAACGTACCCATAACAATCAGCTGGCTAATGGTTATTATTAATCAATAATCCATATTCATATAATTTAACTCATATAGTTTAGTTAAACCTAACATACCTGGGGCAATGACAGAGACTATGAGCTAGGAAGTAGAACACTGCATTTCTCTTATGCATGCGATGGACTCTGGCTAGATGTTTCGACAGATTGCTTGTGTTTCCGCCATTACATGCAAAAGTCCTGTTGCACTTGTGTCAACGAGCATTGTCAGCATTTACTCTAGTGAAATGTTAACACACTTTTGAACATTTGGTTCTCTCTGCCATCGTCACTAAAAGTGGGGCCTGTGTGTGTGTGCTGCACATTGCTTCCCTGCGCCCCGCCCCTCACACACAGGCCTTAAGAGAGAGAGAGCGGGCGATCGCTCTCTTCTGGATTAAGAATACTGCTAATGCAATCAGAATTCAAGCTGCTGAGATGAAATGTGCAAGAAAGATTTCATATTTATTACTGCTACATAAAAGTTGTTTTCTTACTTTCTTCAGTACCAAAAACGGAACAGATAGTCGGAGCTTATTGACACTACGGTCATTTGATAATATAGCCCCGGGACCAGTGTAAAACCGGGTTTCTATACTCATCCCTCCTCGGTACCTAAGTTGGTGGCTGCATGCTTCACTGCGGTGAAAAAGCCTGCAAAGTAAAATTTTAAAATGGCATAGGTTAAGACAAAAATAGTAAATGAGGTACAGTAAAAGAAAACAGGATAGGAACATGTTGTAAGGGTAAGGAGTGAACATTTAATTACAACTGCCAATTAAGTGTTGAGAAGTCTGATGGCCTGAGGGCAGAAGCTGATTTTGGGCCTTTCTGTTCTCGCTGAAATGCAGCAGCTTTCCAGACTTCCGTGTGGCAAAGAGGTAGTTGTTTGGGTGGGATGTGTCCCTGCTGGTTCTGGCAGCTCTGCTCCTGTGTCGTTTTGAGGTATTTGTCCTGCAGGGAGGGCAGATCAGCCTTGCAGATGCGCTCAGCTGAGCATTTACCAAGCTGCAGAAGACACTGAACCTTTTGAACAGGATAGCTCAATTTGATCATACCTATTTACTCCATTTGATCTTTGACAGATCCTATTACCACTTCACAAAAAAACATTATGGATGAAATTCTACACTGGACCTCCCGAAATATCATTGCCTGAATACTGTATACTGCAGGATAACGTACGGGTGGTTTGATGCCCAAGCCTAGTCTAGAGGGGCTAGGTTTGGGGGTGTTGGGGAGGTACAAGGAATACATTGTCATTCCAACAGCCATATCATTCATCTATCCATCCATTTTCTGCCACTTTTATCTGGGGACTAGCCCGAGGGTAGCAGTCTAAGCAGGGATGCCCAGACCTCCCTCTCACCAGCCACCTCCTTCAGCTCCTCCGGAGGAATACCAAGGTGTTCCCAGGCCAGCTGAGAGATATAATCTCTCCTGCATGTCCTGTGTCTGCCCCGGGGTCTCCTTCTGGTTGGACATGCCCGGAACACCTCCCCAGGGAGCCGTCCAGGAGGCATCCTAGATAGATGCCTGAACCACCTCAGCTGGCTCCATTCAATACTGAGGAGCAGCAGCTCCACTTTTTAGCCCCTCCCAAATGTCTGGGCTCGTGACCAGAGGTGAGGGTAGGAACGTAGATCGACTGGTAAATAGAGAGCTTTGCCTTCCAGCTCGGCTCCCTCCTCCCCAAAACGGAACGGTACTGCGCCTGCATTACTGCTGATCCTGCACCGTTCTATCTGTCGATCTCTCACTCCCGTTTTCCCTCACTTGTTAACGACAACAGCATCTAGTTTGTAATATTTACTGCTAAGGTGTATTTATACATTAGTTGCATGCACTGAAAGTACAGGCTTCTTGATCCATGGATTTTCCTTGCAGGACTGTTTATTTTTTGTGCCCTTCTCAGGTTTTTGATCTGTCATGATGAGCATAAAAATATGTATATTGGCTGCATACCATATTCTAGATTTTTCTTTTTTGGCCCAAGTAACTTTTTCTCGTCTTGTTTCTTTCTGTCTGGTGGGTGTATGCTGCCAAGTCTTTCTGGAAATAGTGGCCATATTTTGCCAAATGTGATTTCCAAGAAAGTCACTTCCTTTAGAGCTTTTAATTAAAAACGCATTTCTAATTACAGCTTGTCACTTGGGCGCCAGAACTGAAGCAAACAACACAAATAGGTATTTAACTGGATTGTGCAAACTTGGAAAAACTGATCAGCAAATGATGGGAGTGTCCATTACAGCCTTGCGTTTCTGTTGTTAAGGTTCCCGAAAGGCAAGGAAGTATTCTGGTTAGAGCCATTTAATCAGCTCCAAGAAACAGCGAGAAGGAGAAGGTGGAATATGCATCAATAAAAAAGATGGCCGAGTTTAATTTGCTTTTGAAAACAAAATTGGGGAAAAATGTAATTCTCTTGTCAAGTTCATGAAGAGTGAGTCATAGAAAGGTTATGTTTGTTTTGTCTGGGCGTTTGGGAGGCTCCTTTGGATACACATCGCTCCTCAGCTCTACTGAAACCATTTGTCATGCTCTGGTTTCTACAGAATACTTTAACCTGTGATTTTTATTTTTGCTCTGATACTGATTCTATGATACTTTAAGTCTGTCTGGTCACCATAGGGGCTTCTGGACAGATCTGTTCACCTCTGCTTCCAAAATGTAGTGCTGTGGTTGATTTTTATACACGATTTTTAGCAGTTTTTCCCCTTTTTCCGTTGTGTGTAGGGATTACTCTATAACACACCATGAATCTAGACCGGTCAGGCTCCCAGGATTCCCTTGATGGTCCTGATGATGAGGTAGTGCCATATAGTGATGATGAAACGGACGACGAACTGGAGCAGATGTCCGAGGGTGAGGAGCCAGAGGTACCTCCGGTAGTGGAGTTCAAGCCTACTGGTGAGTGTTAATCTTGGCTGATAGCTGAAGATGAGACTGAACTGCCTTTGTAAAGTGTCTGTTTTTGTTTTTGACACAGATTTGCCCGTTTCACATTCTTTATTTGTTCTACTACTGCAACCAACTAATGAAACTGTGATTTCATTCAAACTGCAATATCGTTGACCTTCAGATTTCAGTATTGGAAAATTTATGTATTTTGTCACTATGGTTTCTCGCACAGTGTTTTAACTACTGATTCATTATTGATTTATTCAGAAGTATTGTAATGTATTGTTCTCACTCCTCTTTTTTTTTTTTAGAGGGTCCATGGAAAGTCCGTGCAAATGACCGAGATTTCTGTAACTTACCTGAGTTTCAGAAACCGGTCTTTCTGTGCTTCAAGAAGAGCAAGTATGCTGTAAGTCTGTAAAAGTGCTTTAGTTCTTTCTGGCATAAGAATGAGTAATGCTTTAGCATGCTATGTATGGAATCTGTTGGCTATTTTACTGCTTTTAGATTGAGCATGTTTATGTATTGAGTGGTCAGAATTAACATTATTATATGGGACCACAGAAGGAGTAGGGGCCAGCATTCTCTCAAAATGTAGATCCTGTTATTGGGGAGCCCATGGAAGGTAGTCTAAGCCAGAAACCACTTATGAACTTATTTGGCACTGTATACGGTCAACCAGTGTTGGAGGATGTACCTGATACTGTATATTGCTTGGCCATTATGCCACCACGCAGAGTATCCATAGGACCTATGGACTGGATGGCTATCGAGATGGCTGCTCATGCCATTACTGATACCCTGCCATATTTATCAGTTAGGCTCTGCAGACCATATTATTATATTTTTCCATTGCTCAAGGACTCAGGTTTTATCCTTCTCACACCAGGTTGTGTGTCTCTACATTGGGTACAAACTGATTTTTATGATTTTTTTTTTTTCCTCGCATCTAATGTGTTGTTTTGCACTTCAGGGCCGCCTTACGTGTATAGGTATATGCTGTTGTGTATCTGGAATAGCTGTTCATTTAAATAATTGGTAATTATTTATACATTGTTACATTTTGATATTGTATTTGTTTGTTCTCTTTCATTACATGCAATATTAGGTATACTAAGCCAATATTAAACCAGGCATATGATGAAAATTTTATGTGCCTATCTGATGATTGATTTCCCCCCCCCCCCCTCCTCCTCCCTCCCAGGGTAATGCCATTAAGACCTACAAGTATAATGTTTTCACATTTATACCC
>JAODKL010000118.1:18175936-18191589 GCA_026780765.1 Petrocephalus schoutedeni
AAAAAGACGGTGGGTGAACCCCCCCCCCCCCCCCCCAAAATCATACACAGATTCGCATACCTATCTAAATGGGGACCTTCCATTCATTTCTATGGGAAAAACCCTAATCCCGATCACGACACCCTTAGCCCCTACCTAGCCCTAACCTTAACCATAAGTAACCAACCAAAATACAAGGCTTTTGGCATTTTTACTTTTTTTGATTGCATTCACAGATTTTTATAAAATTTGAGGTTATCCAAATAGGGACCTGAAAAGATGTCCCCAAAAGTATGGAAATTTCAGGTTTTACCACACTTTGGGGATGTTTTGGTCCTCAAATGTGATGTATGCAAACACACGCAAACACACACACCCACACATACAGATCAGATTCTGTAAGCACGTTGGAGTGATAATGAGAATTCCCATTCTCGGGTTAATGTCTTCCACAGATGAATTGGTGTACCAGGCTGCCTCCCCTGATGAAGGGGCCCTGGTAACGGCTGCCAGGAATTTTGGTTTTGTCTTCCTGTCCCGCACACAAGACACCATCACCATCAGTGAGATGGGCACCGAGGTCACATACAAAATGCTGGCGCTTCTGGACTTCAACAGCGACAGGAAGCGCATGTCTATCATCCGTAAGTGCTTTTTAAAGGCTTTGAGATTGTTCTTCCCGTTGGTATGTGACCTTGCTTTTGGAAAGTAAATGGGCATTCTTGCTGTTGCAGTGAGGTTCCCAGATGGCAAAATCCGGCTGTACTGTAAAGGAGCTGACACTGTAATCTATGAGCGTCTGTATCCGGGTTCACAGAACAAGGAGACGACGCAGAGTGCCCTCGAGGTAAGCGACTGAGCCCCAGCGTTTCTGTGTATGAGTACTTACTATTATCATCATTTAGGTGAACATGCCCTGGTTCTGAATTCACATTAGTACACTGCATGTCCCTGAGAAAAACATTGTGTGTCGCTTTTGCAGACTTTTGCAAATGAGACTCTTCGGACCCTCTGCTTGTGCTACAAGGACATTAGCAATGAAGAATACGAAACCTGGGCTAAAAAGCACAAAGCAGCCAGCATTTCGCTGACCAATCGGGATGCAGCCATAGATGAGGTCTCTGAGCTGATTGAAAAAAATCTCAATGTAAGTGATTGTTGTTGTATTGTGTCGTTGCAGGCCATTGGAAAATGTATTAATCGATAGAAAAGTGGAGAATACTAGCTGTTTTTTTTTTTTTCCTCCAGTGGTTAAAATGCCTTTTATTACTGGTTTTGTTTCGCTGTTATGATTTAGATTTTTATTTTTCAGCTTCTCGGTGCCACAGCCATCGAAGACAAACTTCAAGATGGCGTTCCAGAGACGATTGCCAAGCTTGCCAAGGCTGACATCAAAATCTGGGTTCTAACTGGAGATAAGAAAGGCATGCTTCCATCCCTTATACTATAGGATTATAAAACATATTTCCATCATTTTAACTGTATCCTAACAAGGTCTGTTAATGTAAATATTGACATTACATGTCGATTTGCGTGGTCTGGATGCAGTTGTACCTGTATGATGACATTTTAGATTGTATAGAAGTGATACTGAGCAAAAGCTAGTAATTTTACTGCCACAGCTAACGATATCACCAGATTATCAGTAAATAATATTCATCATATATTTTAAATATATATGTAATTAATTTTTTTTTCTTTCCAGTATCATTCAGTCCTAATCCTAAATTACTGTCATGTATATTATATTGCCAGTATTGGTTTTGCTATTCCCTGCAGTGTTGTACATATCTTGTGTTTTGGTCTAGAAACTGCTGAGAACATTGGCTACTCATGTGACCTCCTGACTGATGACATGACGATCCATTACGGAGAAGATGTGAAGTAAGTATTTTGTTTAGACACAGTTAAGGGATCCGTAGCTGATCCCTACTCTCTACCAATACACCTGTCGAGAGACGCTGCCTTTTGGAAGGCGTGCCGTGGTAGAAAGGGCTGCTTAGGGAAAGACTGCCCTATGCCGTCTCTTTCATTAGTGATGGTGTCAAAGGAGTGGCCGGTAACTCAATCTTGAAGACGTGTCTCGCATCCATTTTTACCTCTGCATATTCTATTACAGTGTGCAGCTGCAAAACAGACAAGCTAACAGGAGGAACAATGCCCCGACAGCTGGTCGTCAAGGGAAAGCAAAAGAACCTTTCTTTCCTGAATCTGGGAAAAATGCTCTGATCATTACTGGAGGGTGGCTGGTATGTGTCGTCAGGATGGAATCATACCCGTTACGGATTTTACATTTTTTATTTCTTTATTTTTTTTTGAGTCAAAAAGAAAATACAAAGTTAAATACAACTGGGAAGAAACTTATTGGCGAAGTTTGGCCCCCCCCCCCCCCAAATGAAAATATGATTTTTGTTCTAAGAATGCAATACAATAGTTTAACTAAATAGTCTTATATAAATTGCAAATTGTGGAGTGTAGCTTACTGGTGTTTAATATAAACTTCTTTCAGAAGTACTTGGTTTAGCACTTCCAGTGTTACACCCTTAAATGGATGGTATTCATAGCCTGGGTTCTATTGAACTCGTATCACAATGTATTCACTGATGGAGACTTCTAAGCAGCTATGCAAGTCATTCTGGCTAAGGGTGCCTTCTAAACACTGTAAATGTATGTGACCCTTTGAAAACGCTCTGTAGAATGAGATCTTGTACGAGAAGAAGAAGAAGCGACGTCGGCTGCGCCTGCGCAAACTCCGGAAGAAGCTCTCCCCAAACAGCCGGCAGGACGATCAGCTGATGAACGAGGTGGAGAAGGAACAGAGGCAGAACGACTTTGTTGATATGGCTTGCGAGTGCAGTGCCGTCGTCTGCTGCCGTGTCACGCCGAAGCAGAAGGCCAATGTCGTTAGCCTGGTCAAGAAATACAAAAAGGCCATCACATTGTCCATTGGAGATGGAGCCAACGACGTCAACATGATCAAAAGTAAGGCGGTCCTCACTGGTATAGCTACTAACAGCTGTGTGAAGCTCGTACTTTTATTTTTTTTTTGTTGTGCAAGTTTTTTGTGCCCCAGAAAATGGCTTCAAAGTTGACGACCGTAACTAAATTAGTCTACTGTCACTACTCGTTCCTTCACTCCTTATCCAGTGCTCTCCTAAACCCTATATCATGGGCTCTTAACCTGGGAGTCGCAACCTTTTTATGGGTCACAATGTAATTTTAGGGAGAGTCGCAGGGAATATGCAGGAAATCATTTGCATGCCGACTCTTTGGCACCATAGCAGCACCTATTGGACAGTCCATGTGTTCCGCAATGCCTTTTCTTTGGCATAATAAGCTAATAAGGGAAACTTTGATCAACTTTATTTAAGGACCATTGCTTGATAACACACAAAAGCCTATCACAGCACAGAAACGAACACAATTCCAACCAATCATATGGTAGTTCTTAAAGCATGGTAAGACTGTGTAAATGACTGCAAAGATGATGGGAGTTAGCAGAGCATGTCTCTTGCTCTTGCTTTCGGTAATATGGAAAAAGTGAGCGCTCCCCCAGAGTGGACAGTAAGTGTCTTGTAGAACGTGACGACGACTGCAGGCCACAACATATTTGCAAAAAGGAGATATTATGGCCAAACAAGGTAAAAAGGCACTGGTGGTGTGGTGGAAATTTGTAGTCCTACAGGCAAACAACTGGTGCTGTATACTGTAAACTGCCGAAAATGTGTGCCAATTATAACTGGAAATACTACAAACTTCCACCGCCTAAATCTTTGCCATCAAGTATAACATACAGAACGCAAGACTTTACATTCACAGACACCGGAAATTTAGGTTCCCACTTTCATTCTCAAGAAATACCCAGGAGGGTCAGAGAGGTTATGGGTCCCCTACTCTATATGAACTTATTCTTTCCAGGTAGTTATACAAATGCAGGTTCCATTTCGAACACAGTCACACACGTGGACAGTTTATAGAGAACATTTCTTCTGGTTTTTAATCCTATGGGAGGAAAGCCGCCCAAACTGAGCCAGGGCTGGGAATCAACCCCCCATGCCCTGCAGGTATAAGGCTACATGCCACCATGCCATCCTATACGCTTGAATGTAACCTCTCACATATTTCAGTGTGACCTAAACATTGCTGTCAATGGCCCAGCTGTATGATTGTGAATGAATATATTATGGTAACTGACCGATAATGTCCCCCTTAAAGCGGCGGACATTGGTGTGGGCATCAGCGGACAGGAGGGCATGCAAGCTGTGATGTCCAGTGACTACGCCTTTGCCCAGTTCCGCTACTTGCAGCGCCTCCTGCTGGTGCATGGGCGCTGGTCCTACATTCGCATGTGCAAGTTCCTGCGTTACTTCTTCTTCAAGAACTTTGCCTTTACCCTGGTCCACTTCTGGTATTCCTTCTTCAGCGGCTATTCTGCTCAGGTGAGAGCATCTGCCGTTTGCTTGTTGAGAATGCTTCTAGACTGGAAATATGGGGTCTGTATGCTGTGCATGAATACCTTAGGCCTAGCTGAGTTGAATCTGAAGAATAAATGGGATTTTTTTGTATGTAAAATATGGTATTGATGCATGAAATTAAAAGGTTCATTTTCATTTTGCAGATAGCCTATGAAAACTGGTTCATTACACTCTACAACGTTTGCTACAGCAGTCTCCCTGTTCTTCTTGTGGGCTTGCTGGATCAGGTACATACAGGACTTTTATTTTTTTTTACTATCATTTATTTTTGTACAATAAAACACCTAGCACCAATAGCAAGGCAATGTGTTATTAATGGTGGGTGTAGTAGATGTATACTGCCTCATATTGGTGGTGGTGTTGGTGTTATTACTGCGATTTTATTATTTATCACGTTGATAATTTGATGGGTTTTGAGAGTTGATTTTCTTCTCACCACTACAGGATGTCAGTGACAAGCTGAGTGTACGATTTCCCAAGCTGTACTTACCAGGCCAGAAAGGACTGCTCTTCAATTATAGAAACTTCTTCACGAGTTTGTTACATGGCATCTTCACCTCTCTGATCATCTTTTTCATCCCATATGGAGCTTTCCTTCAGACTATGGGACAGGATGGGGAAGCTCCATCTGACTATCAGTCCTTTGCAGTTGTAACTGCCTCTTCCCTCATCTTTATCGTCAACCTGCAGGTACGCCCCTCCCTCTACCTGTTTTCTCTAATGTCCCTCAGCCTTCTTCCACAGACAATGTGTGCTATAAACTGTTTGGAATTCCGGCCCTGTTTTTAAACATTCATTCACTGTGTGATTGCAGTTTTTATCATTTGTGTCCTGCCAAAGGTAAGCCAGAAGTTTTTCTGCAAAAGCTTATAGTTAGCTGGAGTTTCAGGCTTGCTGCTAAGTCATACATGGAATTCCTTTAATGCTTTGTTGTTTTGCTTTGTTGACGTTAAGAGAGTTGCAAGCTTCTGTATTCATCCATGACTCAATGTCTGTGTTTTGAATAGGTTGATTATTAATATAATAACCCACTGCAGGGACCTTTTATCTTGAATGTCCACTTGTTTTAGCATGTTTTAGCATGTTTTTAGCATGCTCCATAGCGTGTCCCACTTTTTCCAAGCTTTTCCCCCCATTTTGGAGATTTATCTGAGATATGCATTATGTACCTTTTGTTTACTGCATCATTTTACTGTAAGGTATTGCTATATGACAATATGCATATGCATGTTCTAGATTCTGCTACATTTTCAAGTCTAATTTTTCATATATCGGTCAACAGATCTCCCTGGAAACATCATACTGGACTTTTGTGAATTGCTTTGCAGTCCTGGGCAGTATTGCAATATACTTTGGCATCGTGTTTGATATCCACAGTGCAGGAATACATGTGATCTTCACTACAGCATTCACCTTTACTGGTGAGATGAATAATCAGTGTGTGCGAATTTGTCACACTTAATCGCCTGATATTTCGGTCAGCCAAATGAATAATTTAAATTACATTTTGATATTCGTAATGATTTTAATAGCATCTGTTCTGTTCTGCCTGCTTGTTGTATATGTCAAAATGCTTAGTAATGCTTAGTTGCTAAAAGTTAGGGTGACCAGTTAATCCATGTCGTCCTGGACACTTTGAGCTAGGACAGAATTTGTAAACTACCATTTCAATCAAAAGGACCTGAATTTCACTTAAGCACTGCATTCTTGCTGTGTGCTAATTGGTCAGTCTCCTATAATCATGTATTTGGCACTAATATTAATGTGAAACAGCTGGATGAGTCTGTCAATCAAGGAAACAAACCAGTCAAAGCACAAGAACTGAACTATTTAGCCAAGCAGAGGAGCCTTTCAGGTTTAAAGTAGTTTTTAAAACCAGAAGTAGCTATAAGTGTCTGGGATGACATGAATTATCTGGTCACCTTATTAAAGTAGTTATATCTTCATTAATTATATCCTCTGTTTTCTCCCAATTCAGGGGTTGCTTCTAACGCTCTACGGCAACCTTATCTCTGGTTGACTATCATTCTGACTGTGGCGATAAGCCTGCTACCTGTCATATGTGTCGAGTTCCTTTACAAGACTATATGGCCCTCGGAAGGAGACAAGGTAATCAAGTTTGTTTACATTTACACACCTGCATTTATCAAACTTCGGTTCCTCTTTATAACTAAAAGGTGCTTTGAAGGACATTTTTAAGGCTGTTGACTTACGACAGGACCGGGTATGCATAGTGCAGTGGCGGCTGCTAGTCTTTTAAATGGGGGAAGCTCATTTTAGGCCTGCATCATAAAATTATATGAATATTATATGAATGAACCAACTTGACAAAGCTGAAACAAGGAGCAAACTCGAGAATGCTGTAATTGTTTTTTTTTTTTTTTTTTTTTTTTAAGAGTGATTTATATATATGTTTACATTAGCAGCAAATAACACACTATGTGCAGCACATTGTCTCACGACTTCACTTGCAAATCCACATGGGACTGAGCTCGAAATCGCTCCAATTGCGTCTGGTGTATATTTAAAATTGCGGTCTACCAAAAAGGGGTTCCACCCTTTAGACAATTCCTCCAATCATCATGCATCAGCCCAGTGTCCTGGCCCGCCCACTGCTCCATTCACTCCCAGAGACACTGCGCAATATGCGCAATACGATAGTGCATATCTGCACATTTATTTTCTGACATATTTGAGGAAGTGGAGCTTCCCTTGTACTCTTAGAGCAATCGCCACTGGCAAAGTGGCTATTTATAGTCAAAGGGTGAGTACCCTGTGCTAATTTGCTTGTTTTTTTTTCCCTTCTTGATTGCCATTAGTCATAACCAATCAGGTGGTATTACCTGACATCAGGGCTGCAACTATCTAGGAATCAAATCTCTCGCATTCTCTGAAATAATGGGTGGAAGACAACATAATTTTACTAATGTTTAACAATATTCCATAGATCCAGAGAAACAAGAAGAAGTATGAGAAGGAAGTGGAGGAAGTCAGGAAACAGGTGGTCTTCCAGCGCGGCCGCAGGTCCCGACGCTCCGCCTACGCCTTCTCTCATTCCCAAGGCTACGCAGACCTCATCGCCTCCGGCCGCAGCATTCGCCGGAAGCCAGTGCGCAAGCCCATCCCAGAGAGCATCCGGGAGGTCCCACACGCAGAGAACATCTGAGAAGAAACACTTTTCAGTGTTGAACAGTTGGACCAGTTTCTTTTTTTTTTTTTTTTTAAACTGAGATTTACACCATGGACAAGATTTAATTTTAATATATGCAGCATATGTAACAATGTTAGCTTTTTCTCAGGGTTTTAACTTATTCTTGCGTTTTGGCAATAAGGGAGGCAGGATTAGAATGTGGGTAAGAATTAGTCCTTAGTGGCATCTTTTTTTTTTTTTTTTATTAAACCTCTCACCAAGAAACTGAATATCAAGTGCACATTTTTCCCTGAGCACAAGCTCCAAAGTGTATGTGGATGTATGTCTGGATATCACTGGCTTCTGCTTGTTAGGTGCTCTGTTTTACTCTTCAGGCTATGTACGTCACCTCATTTTACATTTTTTTTCTTAATCTCTTTCCAAGCGGAACTCAGTTTCTTTAAAATTCCCTAAAACTGATTGCTTGGTGCTTTTTGGGGTCCTAACCAGTTGCATTAGTGCCTTGAATTTTGATATAAAGGTCTGGCTATGTACTTTGACAACCATAAGTGATCACTTTTATATAATGTTTCGAGAAACTAAATGGGAAGTTCTTGATTAGCATTCCTGAAGTACTTTCCAGTTAAGATGGATATCACCCTTTTTCCTTTTGTGGTGGGTAGTGAATATGTATAGCACTGAGCAGTTCACTTGGCCAAATCTTAGATGTTGATCTTTGCTAGACCTTCTATATCACTTAGGTTAACACCTGAGTTTCTACTGTTAAGTGGTTCTTCACTGGCCCAAAATGGAAAGCTGTTACAATTACAATTTTAAAAAAATGTATTCTTAAGTTAATGTTTTATTTTCTTTGACATTGCACAATGTCTCTCGATATATCATGAGACTTCTTTAAAACGTACCTTTATCGTTTTTTTAATATTGTTGTATATTTTGTACAAATCTGAAATAAAGACTAGAAAAAAGTTTTTTCCCCCCATAAAAAAATGCACATTCACAAAACCTGATGCACAACTATTTGTTTTATAAATCAACACCAGATCTGTGTTTTTGGAGATAAAGGTTAATAATCCTGACATTCTTTTAAAAGTCCAGCTAAAGTCATCGTAAAGAACAAATAATTTGCCTTTCAATACAAAAACCCCGTTACTGCAATGAAACAAACACGGCAAATAGCTGCCATGGTTTAAGCCTAACGAGCTGAACTGGTAGCTGAAAGGGCAATTAACTAATGATAAAACAGTATCGCAATCCGAGTACATGCGTTAACTGCCAGGTAACTGAAGAAAATGCCGTAAGTGGGTGTTTGTTTTTACGACAGCGGCCCTTTTGACGTTAGTGTTTCCGTAAAGCGGTGTGGTTAATCAGCTGACAGGACAGACTGCAGAAGGGAATAAACACGGCTACATTTAGCTGTCTTTTTTGACTTTCTCAAGAATTTTATCCAACAAGTTGCAAGTACAGGACATGATCCTGTAATATTTATCACTTGTAAGTAGTTAAGATTTCGCTTATTACCTGCAGAAAGTCCGGAAGCTGTAATGTTACAGCTTTATTTATTAGGGCCGGTCAAATGTCTTGGAAGTCTGATGAGAATTACAAAATGGCAGAGAATACGGCACCTTGTTATTTATGCGTTTGCAATGTGCCATTTTAATGCTGTCCGTCAACTAAACTGACGCGAACGCAGTCATTTTAATTGTCAGTAAGACAGTTAGCTTATCGCCAGCCGGTATTTGTCGATTGGTACGCTGCCTAGCTAGCTCAGTTGTAAATGAATTGCTGTGACTCCCACGGCCAATGAATATAAACAGAATTGTGGTTAATATATACGTACTAATTAATTACACTTTTAATTACATGACAAGCAAATACGAAGTGTGAGATGTATAGCAGGTAGTTATGTGTAATGAATCATCAGACTACTTTAACCTTGGGAATAACTGAGTTTGTGTGATAATCCCTGAATAGCAAATGCCATAGACTGTGACGGCGATTCCTTGGAAATATTCACCCACATTACGTTGTGCCTGTCGGTATCCGGCCCTGTGTCTCACCGAACATGAGCCCTAACTGCACATGGCCGCGGTACCTTGATCCTGGAGCGACGTGGTTTAAGGTCCCTGGCAGGTTTGCTACAAGATGACAGGCTGCAAATTAAAAATGGATTAATAATTGATGACTACGTCTATACTGATACCTAGAGACCCTATTAGCCCGTTTAAAAGGTTATTACTATGTTACAAGCCAGCACCGAATGCCCTGAACCAAAACGGAAGATATCTTAAAACCACTGTGTAGAGTAATGATAACAGAAAACATTGTATTGATTTTAAGAATTTATTTTATTTTAAACTGCGCTGTTTAATGTTGAATACATTGCAAGGGCCTTTAGTCATTATTTGGGTCTTTCATTAATTACAATGGTTACTTGATGAATTTTGCTAAAGAAACATAAATTTGGACAAAACTTTGTGAGCCGGTGATTTTACCATAATTCCAATACCAAATTACCATTCATGGGCATAACTACAACAGATTTTGATAAATGTAAGATGTATTATTTTCTATTCCCCCCCTCTTGTGTTTTTTTATCTTTTGCCATGTGCCTATTGATTGCGATTTCACACGGTTGGTAGATTACATAGACTGGTGTGGATGGAGGGTCGATGGTGTGGCTTAGTTTCTGGCAGTTTCATGTTAATTTTACTGAGCAGCATTGGTCACAGAATTGCTGGAATAATACTGGAGATGAAACTGAAAAATATTGTGAAGATGAAGGTGTTGTTTTTGAGGATAATAAGAAAGAAATATGTGAAGAAGCTTCCGCTTATAAGGTATTTATTGTTTTGATTTTTTGATGACTTTTGTTAGCTTCGTTTTGATGGCTTGCTTCGAGTTTTTGTTTTTAGTCAGAAATGTTAATTTGGATGGAATTTTGTCCTCAGATATATTTTTGTCTCCTTATTAGTTAAACGTTTACATTTGTTAAATGGCATCATTGTAGTTTGAGGTATGATTTCTACATTTTGTACAGGACAAAGAAATTATGCAGGAAATAGGAAATGATTATTTAAAAGACAAAAGCTTACTCTTGTTTTTCTGTGCATTGGCTTTAGGCATGAAGGTGGAGAGAACACATTTTAAGGTTGTGATTTACACATGAAGGCTCAACATTGTAAGCTGAACATGTAATCAAGATTTAGGTCAGAAAGAGCAGTAGAATAGTAAGCTAAATATGTTCGTTAGACATTTAAAAATAACTATTTTTTAAAGTTTGTGAATGTTATGAAAATTTAAGCATTTTAGTGAAGATTTTTGTACTCATTGGCTAAAACCTGTGGTCTTTTGAAGATAAGTAATGTAGGGTTAAAGTTTGTCATAGATATATGCACATCCATGGAAATATGGCAGGGGAATCTAGCATGTAGCTTGATGTTTGGCATTGGTCATTCTAGAGGTCTGAGTGTGAGGAGGAATGAACACTGGGAATGGCCAGAAACCATCCAAGTAGAGGGCAGAAGTAACTTCACAATGCCAGAGATGATAGTCGACTTATCCGGTTGTCTCATAAATTGGACAATGACCTCCGATGACCTTCAAAAATAATCGGAAACGTTAAGTGGTGTGAAGTGCACTGCTAGGACAGTTTGTATCGGGCTCCTTGAAGCAGGACAGAAGTTCCATAAAGCAAGGAAGAAGCCCTTCCTCAGTGAGAAGCAGGGAAGAGCCAGGCTGGAAAAAAAAATCAATATTTTACACAGAAACATACCCATAAATTGAGAAATTGAAATTGAATGAAACTGGAAATTTTTCTGTGGTCTCTTTAAATTTTTTCCAGAACTATATGTGTATGTGATTATTGTGTGGCTTATGATGGATATTGCTTTTATAGGCTAGTGTGTTTGATATGGATATTGTGTCAGGGCCCTTACAGTCATATTAGGCACCTGTTTTAAACGGGACAACAGACAATTATGCAATTATTTTTTGTTTCAGTATAGATGGACACTCTGTTCTCTTTGTGCTATTTTTAGATAGATGCCCCCAATCTGTGGTATGGATCTTTACGAGCTGTTGAGTATGCAATTGATTTCCCTGCTCTCTAATTTGCTGAAGCCTTATCTAATATACTTACTACCCTATACTGATGAGCAGGGCAATGAGAAACCTTAACATGCATTTTATTGTACATTAATTTTATTTTTTTTGCTAGGGAATACTTCGAAAACATGTGCTTGACTTCCTTCCTGAACTTCAATCCAATGTATAGATTTTATCATCAAAATAAATGCACTGATCTGCATGTTGATATGACTCATTAAACTTTAAGCCAGTAGTGTGGTTTTTGGCTCTGGTCATTGTAGAGGTTTGTGGGTGTGTGTGGAGGATTACATTTGAATATTACTGAGGTCTGTTGCCGAAGATGGTGACCTGTATGATGATTCTTCACATTAATTTCTTGCATTTTTTATTTCTTGTGGGCCTGTCGCACGTTAAGCATGTCACAGCCTGCAGTTCAGTAAATGGCTGGACTGCTATGTCCAACGAGACCAGGCGGAAATTCACATTCTGTTTGTGGCTGAAAAGGACTGGCACCTTTATTGTCATTGCAGAAAAGTATTGCTGAGGGTTGTAGAGCTTTCTTGACTTGTTGTTGAGATTTGGGGACCCAAAGAGGCCCTTATTTATGTTTTCCGCAGTAGTTTATGGTAGCGTATTGAACACTTATTAATTAGTAATGGTGTAACAATTTAAAAAATCAAATTGAGATTTCATCTGCTTTTACATATGAATATATAAATAATAATAAATAATAAATTAGCATATATTCATATATGAACATATATGAATATATGCTAATTTCTTCAGTTTCGTGTTTGGATTCACTTATGTCATACCTCCTTCTTGTCCCCCCCCCTATCCATCCTCTAAAGAGAAAACATGTCAGGAAACAGCCTGGTGTTACCCATAGTGCTCTGGGGCCGCAATGCCCCCACCCACTGCATATCCAGCCTCCTGCTGATGGATGATCTGAGCACAATTATCACTGGGTGTCACGATGGGCAGATTTGCCTCTGGGATATGACTTCGGACCTAGAGGTTAGTGCGAGACACAAGCCTAAAGATGTTAAAATCTGTTTACCCTGTAAAATAAACAGATTGTGTTGGCTAATATGAAATGTTTGCCATGGTAAGAGCATTGAAATGTCTGAATTGTTTAGCTATAATGACTATTAAGTGTGCTATTGTGTTCAGGTCCATTATGCTTTGCTAAATAAATGTATCTGGCATCGTTTCTTAGCCCGCAATGCTGATAGTCACCTCTGGGTCTTGCTTTGTCCTCTCCTAAGATAAATCCACGTGCCCTGCTCTTTGGCCACACTGCGTCCATCACGTGTCTGTCCAAGGCCAGTGCTGGGAGCGAGAAGCAGTACATCGTAAGCGCGTCGGAGAGCGGGTGAGTACCGCCGGCTTTCCTTTGGCGACTGTAAAGCCGCACACAGTAGTGGAGTCTGGCGAATGATGACATCTGTGCAGTCTATAACGCCGCCAGTCCCTGGCCATTTGGGGCGCTGAAACTTATTACATTTTTATTGTTTTATTTTATCTATATTTCTTAATGTTTGAAGTATTGATTCCTAGTGTCTAATTCAGATAATTTCTTAGTTGGTTTTCATTTTCTTTTACATTATTACATCAAAACAAATTCTATAGAATTTTGATATGTTCCTTTTATTAATATTATGTTTAAAAATGTATGTTCAGACACTATTGCTTTTTTCTTTTTCTTTTTGTTGCTTTTTGGTCTGCATGGTTTATTTAATTGGTTGTGTCTGGCCTGCATTATTCTTTGTGGTTTTAGTGCATTGTACAGATATCGGATGTTCTGAGGTGGATGTAACGCTGTGACTGTCCTCTGTGTCCAGGGAGATGTGTTTATGGGATGTCTGTGATGGACGATGCATTGAGTATACTAAGCTGGCATGTGCCCACACGGGCATACAGGTGAGCATGTCACTAACCCGCCCTCACTGCTTGCTCGGAAGGTTTGTATCCTTTCACTGCGAGTTCATAGTCTCTTCTTTTGGGCAGTTTTACCAGTTTACCATTGGAACGCAGCGCGAGGGGCGGCTTCTGTGCCACGGCCATTACCCCGAAATCCTTGTGATGGATGCCACCAGCCTAGAGGTGCTGTACTCTCTGGTGTCCAAGATTTCCCCCGACTGGATCAGCTCCATGAGCATTATTCGTTCACACCGCACCCAAGGTCTGCAGCCAGGGGCTTCCTGGGTCTGTGGGGCTGGGAGTTTGCAGGCAGGGGCTCCCTGGGTCTGTGGGGCTGGGAGTCTGCAGCAAGGGGCTTTTTGGCACTGTGGGGCTGGGAGTCTGCAGCAAGGGGCTCCCTGCGGGGCTGGGATTCTGCAGCAAGGGGCTCCCTGTGTCTGCGGGGCTGGGAGTCTGCATCAAGGGGCTCCCTGGGTCGGCAGGGCTGGGAGTCTGCAGCAAGGGGCTCCCTGCGGGGCTGGGATTCTGCAGCAAGGGGCTCCCTGGGTCTGTGGGGCTGGGAGTCTGCAGCAAGGGGCTCCCTGGGTCTGCTATCACAGCCACTTTGGTTACGGTCCCGAGTTCCCTCAGATAGGCGAATTAGTAGAAATCGCAAAATAATGTCAGCCTTTCCTTTATTGTTTACTCTTCAGAGATTTCACTTCTGGTTGGGAAATATACCGTTTAAATTAACTGGCATTTTAAAGCATAGAAAATGCTTTAAAAAAATAAGTACATCATTTTACTGCATGTGTACCAGAGTTAAGGACCAGGATACTGTTTGGGCTTCTGTTGTATTAAGCCATTCATTCTATAGCTCCATCTCTTCATCAGCCTGTTTTTCGCTTTCTTTACCTTCTCAGAGGACACCGTGGTTGCAGTGTCAGTCACTGGGATTTTAAAAGTGTGGATTATCACTAGTGATGTCAGCAAGATGCAGGTATGGCTTCAGCGTGGGATCACGCTTGCTTGTCTTAAAAAGCAGATTAATTTTGACATCCTGATTGTGTCCCGTTTATTAACCAAATTTGGTCGCCCGTCTCGTGAAAAGAATAAATAACAAGATTTTTTTTATTTGGACGAGGCTGACCATTTGTGCTGCTTTTGAGCCGGTTGAATTTTTGCTGGCTTTAGTTGGTTAATGAGGTGGTATCCAGACGTAATTTGTGGTTGGGACGTTTTTGTTCCGTTGCAGGACACAGACCCAGTCTTCGAGGAGGAGTCCAAGCCCATTTACTGCCAGGGCTGCCACAGTGTCTCCTTCTGCACCTTCACCCAGCTCTCACTGCTGGTGGTTTGCTCCAAGTACTGGAGGGTGAGCTTGAGAGCGCCGAGTCTCTGAGCAGGGCTGCCTGATATCACACTGCGGTTATATGGCGCGTGCGCAATAATCACCCGGGCTTTAGATGATGGATGTGAACATTTATCTGGACACCAGCAATTCGGTACTATACAGACGTTTGTTTATGCCCACAATTTGGTAAGCGTATTAGTAGTATGGCTAAAATATTAATGTTAGTAACCTGTATAAATTTAGTGTATCCTTATGTTAAATTTGGTTAGCGGAGCGCGCCACATGTTACTGTTTTGGTATATCATGGAAGCGATTGAAGAAAGGGACAGCTGAGCATCCTTTGAAAGAGGAGAATCATCCATCCATCCATTTTCCAACCCCCTTATCCTTTCTGGGTCGCCGGGATCCCAGAAGCTATGGGCATGAGGCAGGGAACAGCCCAGGACGGGGGGCCAGCCCATCACTGGGCACACACACACGCACACACACACACACACACCATTCACTCACACAGGCACACCTATGGGCAATTTAGTAACTCCAATTACCCTCAGCATGTTTTTGGACTGTGGGGGGAAACTGGAGTCCCCGGAGGAAACCCCACGACGGCACAGGGAGAGCATGCAAACTCCACACACATGCAACTGGGACGCGATTCGAACCCCGGTCCCAGAGGTGATGCAACAGTGCTAACTACTGCAACACC
>JAODKL010000118.1:18195712-18251710 GCA_026780765.1 Petrocephalus schoutedeni
GATTGTTTCTATTGCGATCAATGAGGTTAGAGTAATAAGCTGAACGTGTCCTATGCAGGGCTTGCTTATATAGTTGCTTATGTTATGCCATATTAGTATTTGTGTTTGTTGTAATACATCTGCCCTCTGCTGGTCTGGTGGAACATCACTGCTGTATGCGACCATCCGCAGCCCGAAAGTGCACATGGGAAAGCAAAGTATGACTTGGCTTTTTGTGTTTGTGCAAGTCATCTGGCCATAAACCCAGAATTCATGTAAATATGAATGGAAGTCTCATAGAAGTGAAATAATAAACTGATCGGCTGAGTGTGAGAGATATGAAACTGAGTACTGCCTATGAACCAGGACTAGTGTGCATTAAAGCCTCTTTCTGTGCATTCCTAGAGCTGCAGATGTCTGCCACCATCAGCCTCCAGGAAGCCTTTGATAAGCTGGCCCCCATTCCCGCTGGCATCATCGACCAGCTGAGTGTGCTGCCCGGCTCGGAGGAGCCCATCAAGGTGACAGCCAGCGTGTACATCCCGTCGCAGGGCCGACTGGTGTGCGGCCGCGAGGACGGCAGCATCGTGCTGGTGCCCGCCACGCAGACCGCCATTGTGCAGCTCCTGCAGGGAGAGCACATGCTACGCAGAGGTGAGTGCCCCCTGCTGGCCCGGAAGCAGAACGACAACCCTGTAGCCAGACATGCAGGCTCTTTCTGAAGAAGCTTGGCCTTACCAGCAGTCCGATTTCCATATGCTTCCTGACCCTTACATTCATTATTAATGCTGAGTCTAACATTCATGCTAGGGGGTGTTTTATGCTTTGTTTTGGTAATAACCATGGTATTTTATATAATATTTGTCTATTTGTCTACATACATACTCTTTACATATTCACATGCACACACAGACATATACTCCTGGGAAATAAAATGAGCCACACCCTAACTGCGCGACTTTAAGTTTTGGCAATTTTAAAATTTTTTTTTCTTTGCGCCTTGGAGTGTATATTGTATGTATGCATGTATGTACACACACACTGTAAAAAGACTTAGTCAAAGGAAGTGATGCTTAGATGGTTTTCATATTGGTGTAAAATTAAGACTGTCTATATGTCATTGTAGCCATTTTTATATATGCATGTGTTAGTTCTGCATTTGTCTTATGACCTTGCGTTGTGCTTATACCCTTATACGTAAAAGGCATGTTTGTTCCCCATATAGGCTGGCCGCCACATCGCACTCTCCGCGGACATCGCAGCAAGGTCACGTGCTTGCTGTACCCTCACCAGGTGTCCCCACGCTATGACCAGCGATCTCTGGTGTCTGGTGGCGTGGACTTTTCTGTCATCGTGTGGGACATCTTCAGTGGGGAGATGAAGCATATCTTCTGCGTCCACGGAGGAGAGATCACGCAGCTTCTGGTTCCCCCTGAGAACTGCAGCGTGAGTCCGCCCTGCTTCCCGTGACATGGTGCTGTTCGTAAATATTTCGCAGAGGGTCAGTAACCCCACAGCTGGATCACAATTTGCTGGACATGACATTTTTTTCTGTTGTCTAGTAGGTGTTCTGAAAGCACAGATTTTCTTTAGGTATTTATTTTGTGTGTATAATAGACAAGGCAAGTTAATTGTTATAACACAATTCAGACAAGGCAATTTAAAGTCCTTTACAAAGACGAGAATTAATTCAAATAAAATACATTAAAGAAAGAAGTTCCATTGTAGCGACTGTATGGCTGAACTGATTTAATTTCATGAGAAGCTCTAGCAAACAGGAATGTTTTAAGCCAAACTGACAGTTTCAGCAGACCTTTGGTCTTCAGGAAGCTGGTTCCACAGACAGGGAGCATAGAGACTGAACGCTGATTCACCCTGCTTGGTCTTGATGCTGGGAACTCTGAGTAAGCCTTTCCCAGATGACCTCAGGGGGAACGTTCAAGTAAATCAGAAATGTATTTAGGCCCGAGACCTTGAAGTGCTTTGTACACAAGTAATAATACTTTAAAATCAATCCTGTGATGCACAGGAGGCCAGTGCGCTGAATTAAGGACGGGTGTGATACGCTCTGCTTGGTGTTAGTGAGGACTCTTGCAGCAGCATTCTGGATGAGCTGCAGCTATCTGATTTTCATTTTAATTTTTTTTTTACCAAGACCTGTGAACACACTGTTAAACCTGCTAAAAATAAATGCATGAACAAGCTGTATCTTGTTTAGGCAGAAATCATTTCACTTGCTGTTTGTAAGGTGGTAATAGGCTGATTTTGTGATTCTTTATGGGGCTGTTGAAATTAATTTAATGTCCAAGTTCAGAACTATACCAACTTTTCTGGCTTGTTGTTAGGTTTTAGTGTCATGGATAAAAGGTACGCAATGACTTATCTTTCCTTAACAATTGCAGTCTTGGTGCCGTGGTATGGTCAAAATCTGGACTGAAAAGCATTAAAGTAATTGTTTTGCACCATGAAAGAACTAATCTGGTGGAAAAATAACCCTTTCAATGATCTTTCCTAAGAAAGGTAGGTTTGACATACTGTAGGCCTATAGTTACTTATTACGGAGGCATCTAGGCTGGGCTTTTTTAAAAGAGGTTTGATAACTGCGCTCTTCAGGCCCCTTGGGAAAAGGCCTGACAGAAGAGAACTATTGACTGTTTGTAGCACATCTGAAGATATACAGTTAAAGCATCTTTAAAGAACCGTATGGGTAGAGTGTCAAGGCAGCAGGTAGTCTGGTTAAAGTGTCGAACAAAGTTTGTCAAGGTTGCATGGTCTAGGTGTTGAAAATGTGCCAAGTTAATTAAAGACAGAACTAGGAGAACTATTAGTGTTGTTTAATAAATGCACCATTCAGAATTTACATTGCCACTCTATCAAGGGTCACTGCAGTGGACCTGAAGAGACTAATTGATTGTTTGCATGCTGCTCAGTCAGTCAGTCAGGAAAGAGGATTGTGCATCTTCCCTTCCAGAGCACGGATGTCTCGCATTGATTGACAGCAATGGTATTAATGCCCATTACGCCAAGTGGTGTAGTAACTGTAAATAAGGCATTCTGACAGTTACCTTAGGTTCACCGACTTTCTGAGTTTTGCTTTATAGCATATCAATACCTGTACTTAAGGGCTGGAGCATCTCATTAATATGTGAAATTGGGCTGAATGCCTCGTTCACCTTTTGAAGCCAATAATATCCATAGAATATGTACGTCAGTCAGCGCCTCCTTCCAACTGTTACTGATGACTGTCGCTTAACATTAAGGGTAAGTTATGGCACCAAGCAGTGCTGATGCATGCTGACTACAGTGGAATCTGTCAGCAGTCTTTGGCCTGGGCCTGCTTGGTCTGGTCTGTTAGATGGGATCTTATTGTTGTGATTTAATTATTTGCAGATTAGAAGGTTGGTGCACTACCAATCATTGTGCAGTTTAATATTGACATCTTTGATTATTTACAGCCTATTAAATTGTTTAAGGTAGTACATAGAATTACTGAACAATCAAATAATAAGAAAATGTTTTCTTTATCTGTAAAGGTGTTTTCTGTAATTTTTCAAGGCGAACATAGATCACACTAGCTGGGTGGCATATACGGTAAATTTTTATAATTGTCCCAAATCCCATTTCTGCACTGGTTCTGACTGGCTCTGACTTCAGGAAAATCCATGTGCATTAGAAATTATTTGTTTATCCCTTTCTGGCCTATGGGCATCAGTTATTAGTTGATCTTCACATTACAATCTCTATGTCGAAAACTTAACTAGGGTGAGCCAAAGTTGGTATGACTCATATTTATGGGGCAGGCGGAAATCAGCCTGGGCTTTTAGGGACATTAACATTAATTGGCACATTGTGCTGCTTTGTTTGCTTATGCTGCAATTCCTGGATAATCACTGCAGCCCATGAGAGTGCTGAAAGCCTAAAAGCCTGAGTTTGAGAATTTTTCTCTTGGCACTAATGAGCAAAGGTGGATAATTCAGGTCCTGAGTGTCAAAATCCAGACCGAGATTTTGTTCCAACCAACCAGCTGTGTACTCTGTGAATCTTTATACTCAACTGGATGTTTGAAACATCCAGTCTGGACTTTTACTCTCAGGACTGGAATTACCCACCTCTGCTAATGACTGTGTGTGTGTGTGCGCCCCCTGCAGACCCGCGTGCAGAACTGCGTGTGCTCCGTCGGCAGCGACCATTCCGTGGGACTCCTGAGCCTGCGGGAGAGGAAGTGCATCATGCTGGCATCCCGTCACCTCTTCCCCATCCAGGTCATTAAGTGGCGTCCCTGCGATGACTACCTGGTGGTGGGCTGCACGGACGGCTCTGTCTACGTCTGGCAGATGGACACAGGTCAGCCTAATCCTACCAGTCAAGTGGCTATGCAAGAAACATCACTGTACACCCACTGTCAAAGGCTGTGCCCCCGTGCTTTAAGGTCTTTTTATACCTGTTATGATCTTGTATTCATAGCAAAAATGTTCTTGATACTCTGTGCCAGCCATAGAGTGGAACTTATTTTCAGCCCTGGAGTTTTATGCCCAGTTCCAGCCCATTTTCTCTTCGTTCTGGGGGGAAATGATGAATACATTTATTACTGACATTTCTTGCCAGTGATCTGGTAATTTTTAAGGACTAAAAATTGCTCCAGTTGGAATTTTTTGGCTAGAAACGTTATAGTGGCCGTTATTGCACGTGATTTATGACACATTTTGAGAAGTGGAGATGCTTGAAGTACTAAAACATTAACTGCTGAGACATCAGTGAATAAAACAACCTTCCTAATGATGTCCTGCCTCTTAAAATATCATGACTATGAATCCTTAGAAAGTATTTGTTCAGGATTTACCCTTGTAAACCAGTCTCCTCTGAGCTATTGATCACTCACTGTCTATCCAGCAATGTCCTATAAAACTACAATGGCTGTCTTTTCCTTGAGATTCCTCCTTCCTTGCAGCCCTCTCGTATGATGATTCTGCCAGCCCTATTTTAACAATATGGTTAATAATTGACGGGCATCATTTTTCATCTGTATATTGGACTGTCACTGAGCCACGCAGCACTCTTCATCGTTAAAATTTTAATCTCCCAGCCCTACAGGAGGGGGAGTTGCAGTGGCTGTGCACTTACCAACATTTCCTAATTATTGAATAATGCTGCTGCGTTGAGTCTCTTCCTGGAGTTGCATTAGGCACATTACTGTGTTTATGTTGGCTCTTGAAGCTGGTTATGGAGGAGACTGCGCTGAGTAGCTTGTGCACTAGATTGGCAGTTAGAGCCTGAGAGAGTGGATTTGGGCCCTTGGAGGTCTAATGATGCCTGTGGGGTCACTCTGACCCTTTCTGGGGATACTGCCTGGGAGTAAACTCCTCTTCCCCCTGCTTTGTGTTAAGAACATCCTTATCTGTGCGATTTTAAAAGACGGTTCTGCTTTTCGTATTTGTGGTGTGGTACATGTAAAGGCATCCACGCAGATTTTGTCTATGACTGCACAGTTGATTTTGATCTGCATTCTCAAAAGGTATGGGGGTGGGATGTTACGGTAGCAAAAATTTGCGGTTTCTGTGGCGACAAAACATTCAAAACGTCCACAGTGAGCCCTGAATCTGGAATTTTAGGATGCTTGCTGAGAGCATGGAATGTTTGATATCCTCAGCTAGGTGATTATTTTGGTATTAACCAGTGGTGCTTTTAGTAAACCAAAAGTGGAGGTTTGTTTTTTGAATGTTGGTTTCATATAGGCGTTGGGCCGACCAATACAACCCTAGAAAGTTTCTGCTCGACTACATTTGTTAAAAAAAACATGATTTCCATACACCAATTTCAATTCACTTGACTTTTTTTTTCTGAATACCTTCCTCACTGGTCTACCCTCAAACAATGATGAATAGTGGCGAAGTAGTGAAAACAATTATAAGCCTTTAATTCAGTAGCTCTCTCCATTTGTGATGGAGTTCTTACGGGGTGGAGAGTTCAACACATGATCCATGGAACATGAAGAGATCGGGCGCTGTACAGCAGTATATTGGATTGGTCGTGGTTAAGGAGCTGAGTGGCTCCAGTAGCTTGCAGAGGAATTAGGCACCCAGCTTTTTCATCGGCCTCGTTCAGAGCCTGTTTAGAAACCTGCCACTCACTATTGATTCAGTATCGAATGTGAGCCCAATAATGCCACAATGCACCACAAATATTTTTCTTTCCTCAGAAGTAGAAAAGCATAGAAGTAAAAGGAGAATGCACAGGTGATTGCTGAAAGGCCTTGCTAAAAGAGCAATTACAGCTAGAACTAGAGTATGGAGGCACCACAAAGGAGTGCTATTCATAATGTACTTTTAGGATGTTTTTGTGCCAGAACTATAGTTTCAAAGTTTCTCAATCCACACTTCTTCAATCAATTACTCTAGCAACTGGAAAAAAAAACAATCCAGCTCAGCATAGAGCAAATGGTTATCAAGCTTTGATCTCTTCAGTGGACCTTCTGCTTTGTAGACTGACAGTTTTAGTGAGTAAATAGATCATTGGCGTGAGAGATGAGACTTGTCTAGTGGTCCTGTATCTGACTTCAGCGTTTGCTGTTCAGGAGCGCTGGACCGCTGTGTGATGGGCATCACAGCGGTGGAGATTCTGAACGCCTGCGATGAGGCCGTCCCGGCCGCCATGGACTCACTCAGCCACCCAGCGGTCAATCTGAAGCAGGCCATGACCCGCCGCAGTCTGGCGGCCCTGAAGAACATGGCCCAGCACAAGCTGCAGACACTGGCCACCAACCTCCTGGCTTCCGACAACGCAGACAAGGTGTGGGATCCATGCTAAGTTCAAAAAGCACCAACATGGCGATTTAGCTTATAGTTTGGGTTCTGTATTATATAAATTTCAAGGTGCTTTTTTGTATTCTATTCAGTAAGCCTCTTTGCTTTTTGCCTCTGGCTCCACCTAGTGCTCATACTGACTGTTGCGTGACACTTGCCATCCATTACATTCCCCCATTTTGCTGTTACATTTTGTTGAATTTAATTGCAGGCACATGTGATTCATTAGAACACAATCTCTGTATTCTGGCCTTTGAATGATCGTTTGACTGAAAGGTAAAAATGAGATAATGAGCGGAACTAATCTGTTGATGAAAAATGTATGCTAGCAGTCTCCTGGGACAGTGTCAGCCTGGTGTCTGATCTTGCAGATAATTAGGTGCTGTAGTGACATCCTGCGTGCCTCACTGTTTCTCGTTCGTCTGATGATGATGCTTCTCTGGGAGATGCCTTTTGGGAAACTGGGGGAACCATACTGGTGAATGGTTTGGGGGTTGTGTATCCTTGCACTGGGATGTTTCATCCCAGAGTACTGCTTGAGACCTTACTAGAGGACTGATATTAAATCCAATCTGGATCTTCATGGTTTTGAATCTGTATGTAAGCCCAGAGGAGGCCATAGTTAGTTCATACCCTAGAACCGTGTTTCCCAATTGGGTCCTCAGGGACCCACAGTCAGTCCACGTTTTTGCTCCCTCTGAGGGAGCAAAACCAGACAGTCCACATTTTTGCTCCCCCCTGGCTCCAGCAAAAATATGGATTGTCGGTGGGTCCCTGAAGAACGGATTGGGAAACACTGCCCTAGGAGCTAGAAATAATAGCTGTACAGTATATCATTCAGCCAGAGGCAGCCAGGAGATCTATAATGAATTTGTCACCGAAGGTTGTGCGTCACCATTAATGTGGTGTGGGCACGATGTGGGCAAACAAGTAGGAATATACTGTAGAGCTGGGCGGTATGACCAAAAATATTTATCACAGTATTTTTCAAAATGATACCGGTTTCATGGTATACAACGGTATTTATGTATGTTTTTGGGCATTTACCACATTTTAAAGACTGAGATGAATTACTGCAGTGCACTGGTTTAGAATGCCTATTCTCCTGTCATTAAGAGTATAAATTGAAGAAAAACAACTTTTAATACAGGTTTGCATGGCCCCAAAAAATAAGTTTACATTCCTTTTCAATAATAGAATCTTTTTATTGTGCAAATTTGGCAATGAACAACTTGAACACAATATTATTTTCAAAACATTTTCAATTACTAAAGTATCCAAAGAGGTTATTTCTCAAAAGTGTTATTAAAAAGGAAATGGTAAACACGTTTTGTAAACCAACTACTCACACTGTTAACGTAAACCAGGGGTGCCCAATACGATTATACGATAATAAAGCGATTAGCTACAGCTGAGCGCCTTAAGTATTTTGACGTTTTGGCAGTGCAGCAGTGGAAAAAAAGGGTCCGATGTCAAACAGTGTTCTGCTGCGCTACGTTCCACACATTGTTTAAGCTATTTGCCAGTTTTTCAGTATTGGAACAATTCAAATTATAACAAAAATAAACGCCGGTTTTCGGTATGAACCAGCATACCGCCCAGCCCTAATATATTGACTTTTTTGTCTGTGGGATGAGTCGGATGAATATTTGTGTAGAAGAAAAACACAGTTGCTAACTGTCTTCATGAAGTCTTTGCTTAATAATTTACTGACTAACAGGGGAGGGAATGACACAATATCCCATACAAGTAGCACTATATAACTCTTGCTGGGTATATTTTCATTCCCAAAGGCTTGCTCCCTTGCTGGTATTGGCTGTTGTAGTGTGTTGCCATAGTCTACTCTTAAAATGTGCTGGGGTGGGGCTGAATGTGCCATTGATGCTTTCTTTTTTTCGTTTTGACATATGCTGGACTGAGAGACATCCAGTCCACCCTGCCCTTCATTCACCTTCTGTTTGTTCCCCTCTCATTCTTCCCTTGTTGGCTTGTTTGAAGTGTTGAAATTTGAGCATTTGCTGTGCCTATGTGCTGCTGTGAGACCAGCTTGTTAAGTAAGGACCTTCTAAAAGATGACCTTAAGCTCCAAACACATCTGTGTCTGTCCTTTTGGCTGAGAAAAAATGTTACACCCCCCCCCCCCCCCGGCCTATATTTCCCACATCCCTCTGAGGCCGTCTCTGGAATGTCGACCTTTCCATTCCATTGCCGATCGCCGACTCTAATTAGTTTGATCGGAGCAGTGACCTGTGGTGCTGATGTAGTATTGACCAGCTGCTGATTCAGAGGCTAATCTCAGTGTGATCTGGGATATGGTGCTGGGGCCAGCTGCCCGTTATCTAGGCCGAATTAAGTACAGGAAGTGTAAACACTGCTGTGACGTGGGTGATGCGATAATCATTATGCATTAAGCATGCAGACGGATTTATGCAGCTTTGAGCCGGTCTGTATTTCATAGCATTTTGTCCCTGGTTAACTTGCATTCTAAGGGCCTTTAAAAGACACTACTGTTGGATTGACTTGGGTTCTGATTTAAGGAAGTTGCTATAAGTTTTCAGTTTTTTAATATATATATATATATATATATATATATGTATCCAGAAGAAGACCTTCACTACACATTCAGTCCCCCTGTGTCTTCTTTATGGTGAAAATGCTTCCTTATAAGAAGTGTTGTTGGGCTTAAATATAATTAATGTGACAGTGTCAGCTAATAAAATGTTTCTCTGACCCAGGTAGCTGCCGTATCGTGCAGAATGACAGATTCTCCACAATGACTTAATGGATTACCTTCCACTGGGTGAAATATAATAATCACAGCTGGGGCTGCTAACTGTGTAACATTATGCAGCAGTCAGTTAGGCCTCCGTGCTGTGTTTTAAATCAGATCTCTGTACCATGTAGATGTTCATTAATGATTAATATGTGGTAGAAGGCCTGGTTCCTTTCCAGTATCCAGATAACAAGGCTGCTTTGGGATGTTTAAGATGCCATTATATGATGATGCCAGACTGAAAGTGTGTGAGGATCATGGCATGCCATTGCATATTAATATTTTAAGTGGTACTTGTCTTCTAGTACACAGTCTTTTCTCCAGCATTTTCTTTTATGATACTCCTAGACGTTTTTAAATAAGTAGCATTACTGTAAGGCTCTCAGCTCTTAACATTGGCCTTTTACATTTACACTGCTTCTCTTTTTGCTTTGTTCTCCGGACATTGTTCCTGCCTTGCTCCACAGTGAGCAGAACCATCTCCCCTGGGTCATATGAGTCGGTGTCAGTCGGTTCTACATTAGTGGCTTTTCTGGTTCAATCCGGCATGTCCTCATTCAGCATATGATTTTGGTGTTTAACGGGCATCATCAAAGTTCACCCTTCACAGCTTTTTGCTTATGCATCCAATAATGATCTCAGGCTGCACAGGTGCACTGAGCTTATTGTGCTGAGGATTTATAAAGGACTCTGTGTGTGTGTGTATGTGTGTGCGCGCATGCGTGCCTCTTTCTGCCCAGTCTACCATTCAATGATCTCACAGAGCTACCTTAGATATCCCAGACTGAGAAAAGCCTTTGGCTCCCTAGTCACTAACCTAATTTAGGGAACCGGTACACTAGGGAACGAGTGCACACGTTCATATTCTGCAGACTACGTTAGTTACTTACAAGCTGATCTTTGGGATTCAGAATTTATATTGAACTGCAGACTACAGTATGACACAATAATGGCTCTTTTCCACTGCCACCAAGAACCAATACATACCCAAGCCATACCACAAACTGGCTGGTTGCGTCACCACCATCTGACTGGTCACAATGCACGGAGATATCGGTGTTCTGCACATGGGTTATCTTAAAAACGGATATATTCTATATATTACTTATTACTAGTGAGCAGTTTCTCACATATACTTTTACATCTGATGTTATAAAGTAACCATTACAAATGGGCAAAAGTTGGCCAATTTAACACAAACCTGTTGGTCCCTATAGGGTTAAAGAAGTTCTATAAAATAGCTGAACAGAATGGATTTGTCATAAGCGATGGGGAAACTCCTCCGATCATCTGCAGTAATGCAGATTGACCTGCTGAGGGCAGCATACCTCCATCCACTTCTGTATGAAGTATTGCCGCATGATTAGCAGTTCAGAATTGACTGACATTAGACTGATGGCACCGTCCTGGCTAGTAACATGGAATTCTGACTATTACTAAAACAAATAGCCAAGTGAGAAATTGATGGTATTGCTGAGCCTATTTGAGCTTTGTTTGTAATCGCTCTGGCTTTGTCTTGACTCCTTTCAAAAGCCTTTTTCTGATTCTGGTGCAGGAGTCTTCCATCATATTAGTGACTGTGAGAGAGAGTAGAGTGTTTGTGAGAGATGGAAGACTTGTATTGTTTTCTGTGACTGTTTCAGGATTGGTAGTGTCTGTGTCAATCAGTGGGAAATATACCAGACTATATCCCGGGTTATTGGGTTATTCGTAGTCACATTATAAAGCTCTTCATTTTGAGGAAAGTGTTTAATTTTGTGGGTAAAAGCCTCGTCCAGTAGTCACGAAATTGGTTTTTAGCTTTTTATATTTCTTTTGACAGAATGTAATGTTTTTGTCAGATACAGCAAGAATCTTCCTTTGACATGATTTTCTTGTCAGATGCTATCGCGTGAAATGGATTCATGGTTTTTGTGTTTTGTCATTTCTGTAACAAGATTTTATTTATTTATTTTTTTAAATAAATTTTCCTGTATACTTAATTCATATTTTCCCTAACTGGTAGTCTGCCCCGTAGCAATGGATGCTGTCTGAACTGCATGTCTGTTCTTGCCAGGGAAACCAGGCGAAGTACTCCCACAATGCCTTGGTGGTGCAGGCCATGAAGACGAACGTAACCGACCCTGACATGCACGTGCTCTTCTTCGACGTGGAGGCTGTGATAATCCAGCTGCTGACGGAGGAGGCCCAGAGGCCTGCTTCCGGCATGGTGTCCCCGGAGATGCTGCAGAAGGCCCAGGCCGGCGCCGACAAGGCCGGCTCCTTCCTGGCCAACAAGATCTTCAAGCAGGTCAAGGAGACCATCAAGGAGAACATCAAGGAGCACCTGCTGGATGAAGATGAGGAGGAGGAAGAGGAGATGCGGCGGCGGGAGGAGAAGTCGAAGTCTCTGAGCCTGCTGGAGTATAACCTGACAATGGACACTGCCAAGCTGTTCATGTCCTGCCTGCATGCCTGGGGGCTGAACATGCAGCTGGATGACGTGTGTCTGAGTCGCCTGGGGATGCTGAAGCCCCACTGCCCCATATCCTTTGGCCTATTGTCCCGCGGCGGCCACATGTCCCTCATGCTCCCAACCTTCAAGGAGTCCCTCCTACGCACCATGGCCGCGGGCCGCAAGATGTCATTGTCGGAGATCGTGGGCAAGGGCACGTATGGCATCTCCCGGGCAGTCACCACTCAGCACCTACTCTCCGTAATCTCCTTGGCAAATACCCTGATGAGCATGACAAACGCTACATTTGTGGGGGAGCACATGAAGAAGGCCCCAGCCAGGTAAGGCCGGTAACCAGATTTATTTGCCATGGAGTTATGAAAACTGTGGGGGGGGGGGCTTCCTTGCCTTTGTTGATTTAAATCAAGAGTTCAGTTGGCATGAGGTAAAGAATCTTCTGGGGGAATATTTGTGAGATGTGGTCTGTTTCTAAATAGTATCAAATGTTATTAATTACTCGGGTCATGAGCATGTTGTTGTGGGCTATGGGAAAAAAATACCCAGGGCTTAATGATTCCTTGTCTATATGTCTTTTGAATATTTTGGACCCCCTCTGCCCAAATAAGTTGAAACTTAATCTGTCTCTCGAAATGCCAGGACATGGCAATTTCACAAAACCTTTGCGATGTCTTTAAGTTTGTGGACAGCAGCCCGCAAACCATTGTTCCTTATTGAACTGAATGTTAGTATTAAATTAAACTCTGTACGTGTCTACTACAATATATATTGCTCTGGTGACATTGGTAGAGTTTAGTCTCCAAAAAATAATATATCAATAGCGGCCAATTTTTCATGCCTTAACCATAAACCCATTCATTCCTCCATCCTAGTCCATCGGTGTCATATCTTTTGCCTATATTTTGATGGTGACTGTTGTGTTTGCAGGCCTCCAAGACCTGGTGCCCCTGACTCTCTCAAAAAGCAGCAATCCCAGCTTTCCAGCCCGGGTATGCAAGCCCAGATAAAGCAAGGTAATTACTAAGTGTCCTCCCTGTTCATAACGAGCAGCCAAAGTAAAAGCATCGCCCGTTAAGCCAAGTCCCCTCTATGCCTACTAATGCCTAAATGACCCTATTGGGACCAGAGGGTAGGGCTTTTCAGTAGACTCTGAACATGGAGGCTCTTACGTATGCCTTTTTGATGTGCCCTGTTGCTGTGCCGTGGTTGTGTGCTGCTTGTGTTACTGAGGTTTCTCATAACGTCCAGGAACACTGTGTTTAATAGTGTCCTCCCCTGTAACTTGCAGTACTCAGCTGGCCGTTACCCAGTCTGCCCTGGAAAGTGATCAGATTAACAAACACTGCAAATACAAAACATAGAGGCCTCTGAAGACCAAACAAATTTTTGCTGGGCAGTTTAAATAACGACCGTTTTGGACAGAATTGGGAATACACTCTTCATGTTGGGACACAGCTAACAGAGTGGATTCCTTTTAATAGATGATGTGTAGGCTTCAGTTTTTTATGGGCATCCATTAAATACTGCCCCTCAGCAGCTCAATAGTGTGTGAACTCCTCTAAGATCAAGAGTAACATTATATTACATGGAAGTAAGTATGTTGTACCCCAGCCCAGAATAAAAGTTTGTGTTTTTCATTTTAGTTTTCATAGTTATAATTGCACTAGTGTAGGGATTCTGTTTACAGGATATGATCAATTATATAAAGGAATGTTGGAGAAACCCTCCTGATTTTGATATGGTGTAATTTCTTCTGTATTTTGGTATTTAATTTACTTTCCCGAAAGATTTTATGAAGGCAGTGCTGCTTTTTCTCTAAAATGTAACAGGCTTTTTAAAATCGTAGTTTGGCTCGTTTTTAGCTCTGTACAATCTAAGCAGCCATTAAATACCGAAATGGGTTGGCACCCCATCCTAGGCTATTCCTTACCTTGCGCCTTTTGCCTCTGAGTTCTGGATCCATGTAACCCTGTGTAGGACAAGTGGTATGGCTGGATGGATGAATGGCTACTAAATGTCCGTAATTGTTACATTTTAGTGTTTGCCCCCATAGTCAGACAATATATTGCTGTAGTAGATGCAATAAAAAAACTGATTATCCTTACCACCCAGGCCATAGCACTGAATACATTTTAGGGACCTGTGGCACATTTTCCTTAAATGCCTGGATGGGCTTTTGGTAGCATGATTTCTGCAACAAAGTTAGGCATCATGCCTGATACTGGAACTAGTCATTTTAGGCAAAAGACCTGAAATCTCTCCCCAATCGGCATTCCCAGACAGGTGTGCCAAATACCTGTCTGTTATCTTCTGTGTTATACTACATCTGTTGCATATTGCACTAAACATGTGTTTGAACCACCAGGGGTGGTGAATGATGTCTATTCATGAATGATTTGAAATGGCCTTTGGACTGTAGAGAAAAGGTCCAAAGTGGGATGGATTTCTGTGAGCTGCTGAGAACCTTGCTAGGATTTATTAAGATGTCACGTTGCTCAGCCTTCCCGCACCCTCTCTGGGCCTTTACAATAGTGGCAATGCCTTCCTGCATGTAGGCCCACAGTTAATGCTGCACAGGTTGGGTGAAGCTGGCAAGTCAAAGCGGTTTGTCATGCAGATGCCCCGTCCGGACAAAAGGCCCCCTGAAAGACTTCTGAGCACACAGGCCATTCTTACCACGTGCGCCTGTCCAATCGGGCCCCCCGGACCCATTGTAATGGCACAATGGAGCCAATCATGGGGATTAATTTGTGTCCACTTACGCCCAGCATATGGTGGTGTTCTGAAGACGGGGGGTGTCACGCCGTGAACTCGGAATCACGCTGCTTCCTTTCCGGTCACTCTTTGCAGAAATGAGGGCCCACTTCTCATTCATATGGTAATGTTTCATCACCTAATCCCGGAACATGTAAGGGCCATCAGACAAGCCGCTGCTTTAATGCCTTCCAATCCTTCTGTGTGATACTGAACTTAAATAAACATGATCATTTACCATTAGAAGCAATAGTCAAAATGCAATCATTTTAAAGGAAAAAGGGTAGAAACTATTATTGCATCTGAAGATGTCAGTGCAGCTGTTAGTTCCGACTTAATATGAATGCACTTTTGAGTGTTTTTTGTATCAAAAATTAAAATGGCATTTATTAAATTTAAATTATTTAAATTGAAGGAACTGTGGAATCTATTCCTCTGATTTATAAGGGATTCTACAGATGTTGTCTGTGATTCTGTAGGAGCAGAATGATCCTGTAGGTCAGGTTACAGTCACAATATTTCATTAGGTCTCTGTGTTATTTTGACCCACTGAGCACTCCGTTGAGCAGGATACTTTATACTCTTATAGCTACATTTATATTTTTTTAAACCTCTCTAATCATAAATTATTTACATTATATATTAATGTAGTATAATAGAAAATGCAAGAAGCCTTTAATGATGTTTGTGTTATTCTGCATAATTGCATTTTATGGCAGTCTTATAAATATTTCATTTAGTACACAAAACAGTGGGTCAAAATAAAGATGTTAGTTGTATTATCAATGTTGAATATGCTAGCTGAACCTCCATAATTCTTTGTGGTTTTCATTGCATATAAATGTAAACTCTTTTTTTCTCTTTTATTGCTGTTGGCTATTCACAGGTTTAGTGAATAAATACGACAAACGGGCCTTTGAGGTCTTTTTCCCCTCCCCCTTCTGTCTTGTCACTGTGGTGTTTCTCGTACTAATGCTATTTCTCCACTTCTCCGGAAACTGGTGACGTATTTTTTATTGTGTCGGTTTCCTCTTCCTCTTCCTGTTCTCTACTTATCTTCCCTCATCTCCGCAAGCTGCTGCTGTTGCTGCCGCCGCCTCCACTACACCAGGCCCGGGGCTCCTTGCCTCTGGCCCTGCTTTCCATACTTGTCCCTCAGTCAACGAAGGTACTTTCCTGCAGTCTCCTTCCCTCCCTTGCAGATTCTTTCCCCATCTCTCACGTGCCCCCCCATCCCTCTGTTTTTCCGATCCTCCAGTGCTCTGTCTATGGTCTCGTACTGGTGATTGTGATGTCATCATCACGCAAGTCTGCATGCTTGCTCTTGACGTCAAAGTCTAAGCCAAACTCTTCAGCTGGCTCTCCCACTATACCACTACACATATTGGACCGTTCTGTTAATATTCGGAATGGTCTACTGTCCACATCAGAAAGAGGCAGTTTCGTCTGTTAATAATAACATTAATGCGCTGTACCTCTTCTTAAACATGGATTGACCCCATTCTGTGACTTAAGAATGTAACCTATCGATCTTTTGTTCGGGTATCAGATTCATATAAATCTTTTTTTCTCCTGAGCATTTTTATAAATTACATTTTTTTTTAGATTACCACATTAGTGTAATTAATTTAAGTTTAGATTGATTCTTTAAGTTTCATTTCAACCAGCTTTGATAACGTGCAACTTTGGCCATCTGTGAAGAAGCAAGCATGTGCACTTAATTGTAACGTTGTCGTGTGTAGTGTGTTATATAGCATTTGTGTAGTGGAACAATGTAGATGTGTGCATTGTTAGATAATCTTCTCTGCTATTATTTGGTAGATAACTTGACAAGTTCTTTAGAGTCGTGGATACCTGAAATATAAACTTTGTGTTAATATTTGGTCTTTTTTTATAGGAATATGTCTGTTTTAAAAGATGCAATGGTTTTATGTATTGTACTGTATATATTTCTGATATATATAATTTATATGCACATATAAAAGCCTTTACATGCATGGTACAAGGTAGCTGCTGATCTGTGAGATTTTGGTATGTGCCAAGTGACCATGAATCTTAACGTGTAAAAGCTGACTGAAAAAGAAATGGTACTTCTTAGTAATAATTATCATTGGGTATTTATACCTTCTAAAAATCATTTATGAATCTGTTTAGCCCTTATGTTGCACACGGCTTAATTTTCATATACTATTGGTAAGTTAATGTTGGTTGCTATGTGTCAGCACTGTAAACTGGACATCACTCTTAAACTTTTTACGGTCTTAGTGCTCATAGATAATTTTCTGCGACTGAAGGTAAGTTTTCTAGACTGTTGAGTTTGTTCATTTTCAGTGGTATGTGCAGTGCAGTGAAAAAGTAAGCACACTCCTTAATTATTTTAAGGAGTTTTTAATCTTCATTTAATCAAATGACGTTTATGTAGTTTGACTTCAAATTAATATATTAAACTCAGAGTTAGTACTTGGTATTGCCTCCTTTAGTAGAAACAACCTATTGAAAGCTATTTTTTTTTTTTTTAACCATCAGCTTTTTATACTGACCTGGAGAGATGCTTGACCATGCTTCTATGCCAGGGGTGGGCGGTCTTATCCGCAAAGGGCTGGTGTGTATGCAGGTTTTTGGGATGACCTTTAGACAGCTGTTCAAACCCAGGTCTGAGAACTCCTCTGATTAGTAACCTAATTAGGTTGCTGCGCGCACACAGTGGCCCTTTCTGGATAAGATAAGGCCACCCCTGCTCTATGCAGAATTCCTTTTAGCTATGTGATATTGGAGGGGGTTCTCACATGTACAGTACAGCCCTTGCATTTCACTTGAATTAAGATCCGGTCTTTGACTTGGCTAGTCCACAACGCTCCACTTATCTGGACTGAGCCACTCTTGCGTAGATTTGCTTAATGTTTTAAATCTTTCTAATATTAAAAGAGCCACTAATGGTTTATCTTTAAGTCTTTGATGGATGGCCTCATGTTCTCCTCAAGCACCCTCGGGTATGATGTTGAATTAGACACCATGATGGAAAGCTGGTCAGGCCCTGTGGCCACAAAGCAGCTCCAATCCAAAACACTTCCACCACTGAGCTTCTTGGTTGGGATGAGGATTTCAGACAGCGCCACCTTTCACTCATCTTTCCAGCACACATTATTCCAGAAGTGTTATCACTCATGCTGGTCTTTAATGGAAAACCTGTTAATATGTGACCATAGTCTTCCACCCTACTGATTATCCATGCAGGCCAAATTTGTGCTGTCTTCCTTATGGGTGTGCTTACCTTATCATGGGACTGTACATGCATTTAAAGAATGTGGACCTTTTTGGTGTGCGAAATGACCCCCCCCCATACTGTTGAATTGGTTCCTTTGCATGCTTCAGAGTACTTGGTATTGCCTCCTTATTTGTAACAGAAGGACACACTGGACAAACATCTCAAGATCTTGCCTACAAAATCTTTGAAATCTCCCAGTTGTTCCTCTGGTCCTTGAATGTTCCGGATAGAGGCTTGGTGTTTGCGTTCCTCAGACGTCAGCCCGTGAGGCTGTGGCGGGGTGACGTGAGCTGAGTCTGAAGCAGCAGCGATGTCTATTGTCCCAACAGGGTGGAGCCAGCTGGCTGCCATGCACTGCGTGATGCTGCCGGACCTCCTGGGCCTTGACAAATTCTGCCCACCGCTCCTAGAAATGCTGGCCCGCCGGTGGCAGGATCGATGTCTTGAGGTGAGGATTTGGGAGCAGATGACGGAACTCCTAATCTATTTTTTGTAATCTTTGACTTAATGTCCTTGTACCCTGATCTCTTATTAGATTTCTTATTAAAATGTTATGTATGGGCCTGTTCTTCCATATGCATTTGGCTGCTGTATATAATGGTAGCTGAAAGGCATCAGACCCATTGTGTGTTAGAAAGTATGTAGGCAGTAACGATTCGGTTCAATTCGCGAAATTGGGTTCACAATTTGACCTTCTCACAATATTAAAAAAAATAATAATAATAATTAATTTTTATTACCAAAAAAGCAACATTTTCTGTTTTTTCTGTTTATTTTATAGTAGTCTGTTGACTAAAATATTGCTTTACTAATATTACTAACTAAAAATGAAAAAAGTTCTGCAGTTTGCATTAGTGAGTTGTCAGTAAGGGGCAGGCCAAGGTATTATGCCTTCTGTTGTATAAACAACAGAATTACAGTACAGCTAGGAAAAACTAACAGATCACACACTAATAATAATTTGAGCTATTTTGCAGTTCTTTATTTCCACCTTTCAAATGGTCATAAATCTGTACAAAGATTTCTCTTTGCAGAATAAATTGTTACCTGCCAAGAAGTGTGTGAATATCGTTGTGTCCTTATGCACTGTACCTGTTTGTTTGGTTTGTAGGTCTCTACCTATAAGCTTTCTGGGCTCAGTTTACATGGCACTTGTTAATAATTGAGGGTAATGAGCTTAATAAACTCATCTCTCTGACAAAAATTCCCTGAAGTGTTGAGCTGTGTGAACTGGTATTAGGATTCGGGTCATTGTCAGCTCCATACTCACCACATGGTCATCATCCTCCTCTTATTAACGTGTGCTGCGTTTCACAGCCCGGTGATTCCTCATCATAAGGAGAAACCGAAAACTCACTGTGTGTTCTGCAAAGATGCTGCGTATCTGAAATTTGTGCCCGATACTGTCCTGAAGAGATGTATTGCTGGTGGCTGGTCCAGTTTTGTAGAGTTCCCATTTTAAATCTGTAAAGTTGACTTGGCCCATCTTGTGGTAAATTTTTTTTGGCGTGGCTCCTCATTGCTGATGAATTTGTTGCTTTATTATAGCATGTTACACCAGTTTGTCTTTTTTATTTTACGATTTTACCCCCCGGCTCAGTGGGTAGTGCCATTGCCACACAGCTCCTAGGTTGGAGGTTGGGAAACGCTGCAGTTCTGGATGTAAATGCAGCTTCGTGGTGCAATATGTGCTGGATAAATGTGCCACCCTGTATCTCCCAAAGGTCAGGGAAGCCGCTCAGGCCCTCCTTCTTGCAGAGCTGCGCAGGATCGGCCAGTCGGGCAGGAAGGACACGATTGATCTGTGGGCCCCATATCTACCGCAGTATGTGGACAGCGTTAGCTCCCGTAAGTACACCAGGAACTCGCAAAGGTTCCAGGAGTTTTCAAAAGTTTCCTTAATTATTTTGTCTGATTTTTATCCAAGCTTAACCTTTTGAAAATATGCATTGCCTAGATTTTTATGAAACACAATATATAAACTTGTAAAGTATTTGAAACTTACTGAGTAATGGCTGAATGATGTATTTTTGACTGAAGTAGTTTTAAGAAAAAAAATGCAGTTTGCTTGTTTGTTTTTAGGAACCTGCATAATTTTGACTCGTAAGGGAAGGAGAGCTATCATGTTGCGCACTGTGCATGGACAGTTTCTGGTTTAATATAAAACTTATAACGCAGGGGCTCCTGGGACGTTATATGCCTCAATGGCAGGACCACTCAAAACATTAACCAATTAGCTTGACCGTGGTCATTTCTTCCGTTGGCTATCAGGTTTTATTTACTGGTTAAGCAAATTATGTCAAGTAATAAGCAGACACACATCCATAAATGCCGTCTGCATGAAAGTGTTTGGTTTGAGTAACTGCGGAGCAAATTCGATTGCATGGGTAGTTCATAGATTTGATGCCCTTCCCAAACAATAAAACCGACAAGTGAAGAGACTGATAAGGTCATGAGCCTCCATCTATTGGGAACCAGCCAGTAAATAATTAATAGTGCGAAGGGCAGGATTAAAGCGGGCATCAGTATGTCACAGTGTATACCCGTCATGGAAAGAACATTCTATATCCGCTTTTTAGTAAGTTAAACATTAAAAAAAAGATGAAAAGTGATTAGTCTAACTGTGGAAAAAAAAAAAAATCACTTGTACTTCTGTTGGATACGCCCACAGTTGACCAAATCCTGAATGACCTGGCACCAGAGCCATGTTTTTACAGGGAAGCAGTCAGATATAACATAACATTTCCTAGCATTTCTCGCCATGCAGACATGACATAAAAATATGTGTCCTCCATGTAGCTGATTTTAACTGCTTGGTGACCCCTTTTGCATTCCCTCAGTGGACAGTCACCAATGTGTAAATGTTAACAGTAGCTCAAAGCAATGCGAGTTCAAAGCAGATTTTTTTTTTTCTTCTGACAGAACTTGCAGTTCAGACTGCCAGTGAATTGTACCACTCGCTAAATTAGACTGCCCATGAATTTCCGGCGTGGTTTTTGTAAAAATCGTCTTTGAATTACTGTAATATTGATTAAAAGAATATAAATTTCTTGTATTAAAAGTTTTGGTTTAACCAGTTCTAATGTTACCCTCTCTGACTGACTGATGACAGATTGCATTGGTTATATGATAGATCAGTGACAGTTCTAGATTCTGAATGATTTGCATTTTTAGACTGTCACGTTTACTAGTGTACATACTGTAGTTAGTGCTTGTCAACACCAAGAATGCAGGGATTGTACTTGCTGTCTCGGCAAGGCCGGTCTTGCTAAGTTGCGTCCCAGGAAAGAACTTTGAGCACAGTGAATCATGGGATTAGTCTTGTTCAGCGAGGATGCAACCTATGTATCCTTGGCTTTTGAGACGGGGTATGGGTGACATCCGGGGATTTTTACCGTCCCATGTATGTCTGTTCTTGAGTGTTGAAACGCAGTGTGAGCGTGTGCCCTGTGGCAGAGTTATGTCCCGCTGCCCAGTGTTTCCTGGGACGCCTGGCGGCTCACCGCAGTCCAGCACTGAATCAGTAGCTGTGGTCTCGTCTGCTTCCTCCCTGCCTTCTGCCGGGTCCCCTGTTTGAGATGCGTGCTGCGACCTCTGTGTACGAGGCCTTCCTCCTGTACTCTCTGGGTTGCCACTGTCAGTAACTTTCAAGTGGGGAGGGTGGCCCCTGCCAGCAGGGGAAGGAGCTCGGGGGAGTGGCTGCCATGGCAACTGGAGTCGGCCAGGGTAGTGTTACGGGTTGGGGGGGACAGAGGTTGCAGGGTTACCGAATCTGATCTCCTTTTGTTTGCGATGGGACTGCTTTATCTCTCTGCCTGCACCACCAGGGGACGGGCCCTTGGAACTGGGGGGGAAAGAGCCTGCAGGCGGGGGGTGTCTTGGTTTTTGGGAAATTGATTCTGCATGTATCAGATTTTGCAGGGCTTACACATTTGATTTGAGTTGGTCTGTATTTCTAATATATGTCGCACACACACATATATATATATATATATATATATATATAACATTATATAATATTCAGTGCATAAATGTTTGTAATTGATACTTTGTATCTGCATTGTATCCCACACAGTAGAATGCTATTGTTATATGGGTCACGGTGTTTCTCCATTTTGAAATTATGGAGTTATAAATCTCTACTGGATCTTTTGTTCTATATTTTGCATTTTATTACTTTCATACAATTTTGGGTTATAAGCATTGTTACTGTTTATATACTTTCATTATAGCTTGCTGAATATTGACAGAATACTTGCAAAACAACATCAGTTGCTTCCTAATTGCTGTTGATTTCATGAAAATTGACTGCGCATATATTTGCAGTTTAATTGGAATGCAGTTTTTGAATATGAAATGTTTTAAATTATTTTGTAAATAAGAATCATTTTATGAAGTTGCTTGAAGCAATTTACAAAAATGTGTTTAAATAAATAAGATTGACCCATTTGACCTCATATTAATAAATTCAGGTCTCAGTTTAAAATGATAATGTGCTTAAATGCTGTGTTGTGCCTTAAGCCATGATCTGTAGAGATAAAATGTGCTGAAGTTGTAAACCAGCACAATGGCGTGTATGTTTTGTAAGTGCTGTGTAAGGGGTAGCTGCCTCTGTTTAATTGTTTCTGGTCTATGACAGGCGAGTGGATTTCCTGGATTGCCCTGTCATGCTCCTTCTAGATTAGTGGGTACAGAAGTAATACAATCTTGTGAGAATAGGTTAACCTTGAATGCTATCAGCATGAATATTCAGTATCTACTACAGTTACAGGAGGTTTTCTGTAGCTTTAGAAATGTTCTGTTTGCTATACAAGAAAAAGAGGCTAGAGGGTAGGAAATGTAGCCACATTATTGCACAAATGTACATTTTAGCTGTGCGTTTTCTTGCTAATTTGTAGTAGCCCTTTGGTTTCTTGGTTTTGCAAAACTTCATCATTGTAGTTAGTCTCATAGAAATTGGGATTTCTGCCTTGTGATAAATTATTTTATTCGAAGTGAATTGTTTGTTAATGTGGATTATGTGAAAGTGGATGCCGTTAACTAGGCTTCAGTGCAGGGACGCGTCTAGTCCAGTGTTTCCTAACCTGGCTTTCCCAATGCCGACTGTCTGGCAGCGAGCTGGGAAGGAGCAGAAATGTGCACCGTCTGTGGTACTGTCTAATTGGGGAAACACCGGCCTAGTCTGAAATGCAGATTGGAGGCAAGTTAGCTAATCCAGCCAAATGGGCTTCGGGGAGAAGCTGAGGGTCTCCATTCAACGTGCATGTCTCTCCATTAGCCTTCTGCTTTATAACAGCCCACTTAGGATTCAACAGAAAGGGGTCAGGAAGCAGAAGATGTTCAGATGTCCACCTCCATCTCATTAAATAGGCAGACGGCTCATAGGAATTCTTCGTTTCTCTTCTCTGGATGTTCATGTTGAAGTTGTGGAGAGCTCTCTCTTCTGCCGCTTGTCCGTCTTGGTGGCTTTCCTGTACTCTCTGAGTTATCCTTCTAAGCCTGCAGCTGTCGCACTGTCAGTTGGCCCCTTAATTAACAGAACAATAATTCTCAGAATTCTCAGAATATCATCGTTCGATGGCTTCCAGCCTCACAATACAGAAGTGCTACCATAAGCTCGGTCCCTAAACTCAAATGTTTAAGATCATCAAGGAAGTTCTCAATTAAAAGCATTAAAACATTTGACTTCTGTTACTGTCCCAATGAGAACCAGGCAGATTGAAAGCAGATATTTTGGCTTCTCCTTCCTACTTGTCTTTCTTGACTCTCTTGCTGATTTGTATGCTTGTGCTTTGCCGAGTGTGAGAAGGCATAGTCTATACATGTAATGCCGTTGGGGAACTGGCCTTAGATCGATAAATGGGGTGCGGGGGGAATTAATGTGAGATGGGCAGTCCTTTCTCTCTCTCAATCATACCCAGAGAGTGAGCACAAGGGGGCTTGTGGGGGGTGGGGGGAGGGGGGTGAGACCTGGGCTAGAACAGGCATGTGTTTGTATTTATCCAGAAGAACACACTGCTATTCACAGATATGTAACACAGGCGGTTAATCTCCTGATTAATCCTCCCCATAGATTTTTGTGCTCCAGTATAGCAGAGGAGCACCATTCATTACACCGAGACGGCGAGCCTGACCGATTGTCATAGGTACTCTTACCCCACCCCCGCCCCCAAACCCCCCAAGTCACATGATGTGGAGATTGCTCCCATGAGGTGGAAAGAGTTTACTACCTCGAAAGACAAAGGAGAGAGTTTAAGCAGCTTAAGTGAACTGCCAAGCGTTTTTCCAACTAAGTGCTGACTGAGTGGAGACATGATTTAGGCCTGTGTAAGAGAAGGGGGAAAATTCATAATGGAAAATTAATTGTATTGCTTTTGAAAAATTTACCCTCAGGTTACTCTCGCATTACAAACGGCTAAAGTCATACACACTGTGATGCTTGTAGAAAAGTTTGTCTGTACAATATTTTTTGCAGAGAATTACTCATGTGCAATAAACACCAAATTCTTAATAACCTGGGGGGTAAGAAGCCCAAAAGTGATATGGCAATTGCACGGAAAGAACCTTCTGCACTGATCCTTCACCCTGCCTTTGTGCTCAGCCATCTTCTAGCCACCCACCATCCCATGTCCCACCAGTGTTTGCCGTTCTGAAGAATGGCGTGAGTACTGCCTTAAAACATAACAGCAGCCTCAAAGCTGCAGGTCCAGATTAGTCCTTCGGGTGGCCCCTGTGTACACTGAGATTTTTACTGCTGCACTACAATAGTGCTCGGTCCCTTGATGCCTCAAGCGGTCCAGTGTCATCCTTATTACCCCCCATCCATAACTACTGTATCTGCATATGGACCCATTTCACTTGTCTTCGCAGACAAATAGATCTGTTCAAGATGCTGGTAGTCTGTCACCTATCCATCACATACCGTAACATCAGGAACCTGCCACCTATGCAGTTTTTGCTGCATGCAAGTTCTTCCAGTTTTTACTGACTTCATTCGGGCTTTCAAGATGAAGAGCAGCTCACTCATGCTTTTTGCAGGCTGCCATTTTGATGTTTAGTTCATGGAATGTGCTACTGGTAGAAAAAAGAATACAGGTTGTTAACACCTTCATTGATCTAATTACAAATGGCAATGAAACAGCCTGTCAGTAGCAAAGGCTGCTCAGGCAGTAGCCCAAACAATGACCAACTCCTCCAATCATCTATCCATCACTCTACTTGCTTGTCTAATCACAGGCTCACAGGGATCTGGAGCCTGTCCAAGAACTCTTTATTGTGACTCTATATTATACTTTTAGCTTTATTATACTCGACTGTGATGACAGCTGAAATAACAGCATCATTTACTGTGTTTTTTTTTTTAATTCACATTATCCACAATGTGAGCTGTGTGTTTTATACCTTGGTGTGAATATCTTATGTCTTGCTTCCCCTTCTTTATGTTGCCTTCTGTTGTCATTGTGCTCGACCAAATCCAGATTCCACCATGCTTTGTGCGCAGTAATAAAATTAATTCCTATATACGACAGGACATTCTCAGTTAGAGCTTTCCCACCTCTTTAGCCCTGCCTCTGCTCTAGTCGTTAACTTGTGAAGAATACCTCTGTACAGAAGAACTCTTTCACCCGTAGAGGATTTACTTGATGAAAAATATGTCACTGGTCACTTGTGGGGTTAATTGAAACGTTTAAAAAATGTGTTCTCAAGGAGAGCATGATTAATTGGCCTGGCCCTCCATTAAGTAACCCTTATTTCATGAGATGTATGAAAAGAGCGGTCAGTGGCAGCAGACTCACCCGAGCTCTGGGCGAATTCTCTCTCAATTCTCACTTTTAATGAAGGTCTTGCTATAAAAGCAATAGAAGATGGATGAAACCTTTTGCTACTGTAAGAACGAGAACTAGGTAGCAATTAATACAGTTTTAAGGTTGTGCTCGAAGTTGCATTTGTTTTGTTACTTTCCCAGATTTTAATTGGTGGTAATGAATTTTTCTGTTACGGATCCAAATAGTGTTTGTGCATTTTGCTGAAAAACTTCTGAAGAATGTCCTTTTATTAGGGAGGTGACAGATTCCCATTTCCGGCGTTAGTGCTTAGTCCTGTAGCAATAATACAGTAAGTGGTGAGCTCTGCTGTTTCTGTGTCTGCTTGACCTGGCCTGTATGTTTCTGTTGCAGCCGGAACATCTACAGAAAATGTCCAAGCCCCGCCCCCACCAGCTGAGCCCCCGTCTGTGGAGGTGAAGGCTCCAGAGGAAGAGCTGGATGCCACTGATGATGACCTCACTACTGGTAGGCCTACCCCCCCCCCCCCCCCACTGGCTGATGGATGGATGGATGGACAAGACGGGACAGGACAGATGTAGATTAGATTAGATTGATATTTTTAAAAAGTGGTATTTTTTACCAGCAACACTGCTGCTCTTCTGTACAGTCGGAGCCGGCTAAGATGACATACGTCTCCTGTTCTTTATACTGCTTTTACCAAGCACCCCCTGACAGATTTAATGTCCAGGTTCTGTAAGAATTCAAAACTGACCTTCTGGTTACCACTGAGTGCACAGGGGAAGGTTATGGGGGGGGGGGTTAATGCTCTTTACAAGAGAGCGATTTGTTCGCACAGCCATAGATTGCATCCAAGACGCACCGTCATTGGCTCACCCCTCTTCTATCGATCAGGAAAACCTGTCTCCAGTATCTAATGCGGTTAAGTGTTGTCTTAATCTATCTCAAATGGCCTATTCCTTCTTACAACAAAGGTGCTAAACATTACCAGCTTGCCTCATCAGAAGAATGATGGTGCTGCTTATCCCAAGGGACAGACTGCTCTCAATAGAAAAAGCTTTTTCCTCCCTTTCATAAATATGGTTTTCGTGTTTTAATACCTGGGCTTTAACCTTATGCTCATGTAAGCAGTGACAAGATGTCATGGTGCCTGTAGACTGTAGCATCATGGAATATAGCAGTAGTTCTCCACTTCAGTGACTTACAATATAGTAGTACAAACTGTATAAGAGAAAGACAAAATCTGCCATGCTAAGCAGGAAGTGAGAAAACTCAAGAAGTTAAACACTACGTTACAGTCCAGAGTAAGTGAATCACATTAATCACGACTGTCACTGGGCATGGCTCTCATTTTTGCATTTGGTTTCTGTGAGCTACCATCCTTATTTTATCAGCCATTTGCACGTTTCAAATGAGTCTTGGAGCGTGCCTATTCTGTGTATTCTGCCTGCCAAAAAGTGGCCAGAAAGTAAATGCGCTCATTGGCCGGTTTGTTAGGGAGACCTGCAACCGGCCTGTTCCTCCAAATAGCGAATTGCATGGCTGCAAATGAATACATACAGCATGCAGTTTGAGTCAGTGGGTTCACTTGCTGTTTGGTTAAATGTTAGAATGCCTGAGACAACTGGTCTAAGGGACTTTGCATGTGGTGTGATTGGGCCAGGTATGGTGGTTCCAGCATCTTGGAAACAGGCTCTACCTTGGGATTTTTATGCAGTACTGTCTTTGGAGTTTACACAGAATGTTGTGATGAGAAGAGAACATCTAGTCAATGGGATTTCTGTGACTAAATACTGTTTATTGGTAAGGAAGGTCCGTGGTACTGTGATGGCTTATAAATATTTGGTTATAGAAGGTTCGCTAATCTGATTTTGAAAAACTCCTAATATTTTCTATTCGACAGCTGTGCCCAAATCTAAGTTCGCTCGACTGAAAGCTTCTCAGTCATTTAAATTGACTGTTCCTCAGGGGCACAGCGTGTGGCTCAGCAAGCTAAGCTGCTCTGCCTGTGATAGGAAGGTTGTCGGCGCGAGCCTGGCCCTGGCAGAATAGTCACGTGTGTGGGCCCTTTGGCAAGGCCCTTAACCCCCAGCTGCATGGGTGCTGCTGCTGATGGCTGCCTTTCTTTGTCACACTTGCTCTCACCGACATGAATATCTGTGGGATAGGCGACAGTAAAGGTGTTATCCATCCATCCATGTCCTTTAACTGCTTGGGCGCCGGGGATCTGGAGCCTATCCCAGAGGCTACGGGTACAAAGCTGGGAACAACCCAGGATGGGGCGCCAACCCATCACAGGGCACGCTCACACACCATTCACTCACACAGACACACCTATGGGCAATATGGCAACTCAGATTAGCTTCAGCATGTCTTTGGACTGTGGGGGGAAACTGGAGTACCCAGAGGAAACCCCAGTACCACACAGGGAGAACATGCAAACACATGGAACCATGGCCGAGACTTGACCACTGGTCCCAGAGGTGTGAGGCAGCAGTGCTAACCATTATTGTTATTTCTGATGATTATTGTTAGTGTTACTAGTAAATAATATGTTGACTTGTAAGCTCTTGCTGTAATTACTGCATTCAGCCTTTTTGTTTTTATGCTTGGTACATTTCTAGGTTCCAGAAATGATCCTTTTTCTTTTGTAGATTTAAATTCCTTTTGTTAAAATCTTGAGGCCCCATAAAGAAGAAACTGTCTTTAGTGTCTTGAATGGGGTTTCAGGGTGGTTAAGCATCACTATTTGGTTACTTAGATAAGTTGTAGATCATATCTGTGCTTCTTATGACAAGTAAACCATTTTACCTAAGAATTAGTTTTGAAGCTTGAACATGGAACCTTGGCAGATAGCTTGATGTCCTATTCCAAAATTTGGATCATGGCTCTCCTCAAAGGTAGCAGATCTGCTTCCTTGACTATAAAAGTTTGTTGCGCGGTGTATTATGCTTTTTCATGTTCTGTGTGGCTTTGAGGCTGGTTAGAGGAGCAGCAGAGCTTTATCCAGCTGCAGTAGTCACAGTGATTAAATCCCAATTAAAAGTGGCTTTCATCTGCAGCAGCTTGGACTTTGACTGAGTGGTGACAGCAGCCTGCAAGCACTGCCAGGCCCAGTTTAAGCTCTTTAAAAGGATCCCAGCGGTAACTTTGCTGGGGGGGTTGACTTCTGTTGCATGCCTGATGTAGATCCAGGGAGCCTTCCATCTGTGGGGGGTGACAGATGGCCTTAGCTGGGGCACACCCCAGGCATGAGCCCATGGCTAATGGGCAGGCAGGCGCTGCTCCGCTGGCCACACCTGTCACCCGCCACCCAATGAAATGGAAGATCTCCAGGAAAGGCACCATTGCAAATGCTGAAGCCTGAATAAAAGTGAGCAACGCTGAAAGATCCTGGACTGGACATCTTGAACAATGGCGTTTGAGTCAGATTGAGTGCTTCACACTGGCCAGAAACGAATAAGTGAAGTGCTTCCGTGACAACAGCACCTGCTGCACTCTGGGGTTCACAATTTACTTATAGAAATTGCCAGATAGATTAGAGTTCAGTCCGATTAATTATAGTTTAGTAGGTTTTTATACTTACGTAATGTACCTTATTGTTTGTGCAATATTGTTTTTAACTGGAGTATTGACATAGGCGAATACGGTTATGGGTAGACAGTCCATTTGCCAGATATTTGACCAGAAGCTTTGAAAGTCTATTGTGCCCTGGAGGAAGCAGAAGGTTTAGGCCTCTGTCCAAGAGAGCAGGTTTGACTCTGGAAATTTGGTTTTGCAAGCTGCCAACATTTAACACTTGTAGACCATTGTTCATCGTCCTACCACCTACCCAGAAATGGGGGTGATGGGGACCTATCCTGGCCAGCATAGGGCAAAGGAACACCTCAGATGGGATGCCAGGCCTATGCAGGGCACTTACTATGGGCAGCTTTCGAGTTCAGCTGACTGCATGTCTGTGAGCTGCAGGAGACACTGTACCATAAAGAAGAAACTGTCTGAAGGGTTATTAAATGGTTTTTCTGGGTCATGTAGTTAAGCATCACTATTTAGTTTCCCAGTGGAAATCTTCTCCACAAGCACGAGGAGATCATACAGATTGCACATATTGTACTGTACGAGCCCCCCACCCTGCAGTGCTAACCTCTGAGCTGGCTTGCTGATTCACATGCGTCACTACCCAAAGAAACACCCATACACGCAGGGACACGTGTGCCATTACGAAAATATGGTATACCGCGGTATATTGGCTATACCACAATATTTCGAAAGAATTTAAAATGCTGGAATAACGTTGCTTTTGGAAATACCTTTGAAATGTCATATGCCGCGGTATGATGTCAGGACGGTATAACTGTGTTAGAAAAAATAATAATAATAAAATACCGCCCAAGCTAAGATACGTTCTTTATTTGACCCCAAAGGAAATTATCCTGTTTTTATGTTTCAAGACTGCATTGTATCAATGTAACCCCCAGCAACACCGGGAGAACAAGCAAACGACATATGGGGGCTTGGGACTCAAACCCTGTGTTGAATTAAGATTTATTAGTGGGCTAGTGCCTTTTTTCAGAACTGATTCAGGCGGCTTTTTCTTTTACTAATGACTTTCATAGCCACCTTTGTCAGTGGCCACAAAAGTAATACGCTAAACGTGTTTATTTTTGGGGAACGGAGGATCGAAGGCAACGGGGGGCAGAACTGAACATTACAGAACGTATTCTCGGACCAGAAGGATGAGGCCCAATTTTATAATTTTATATACAGTGTGTGTGTGTGTGTATATATAAATATACATATAAATAATGTGTTTTTTTTTCTTTAAATGACTATATTAGTGTGACCACCCACCGGCCCATTTTACAAGATGCTCTGCTAGCTTATTTGTTATTATAATTTGATGTAATAGACCATATTGTTCAGTGTGGAACATGCCAGTCCTGGGTTGTAACTTTGATTAACTGCGAGCCCACTTAACTATGGAAACATTACCGCTCAAACTGCCCTTGCACAACCTTCAAATGAATTACCGTTGATACAGAATTTGATTAAAAATCCTTGTTTGCAGACAGCTTAAAGCTTAATTGATTGGAAGCCTAATAGTGTGTTGGGTATTAAGCGGCAGAGATTATTGATAAATCCATGTTCCAATGGACCGTGTGGAAAAGTGAAGCGAGCTGATCACCCCCCCGCCCCCCTTATCCAGTACCCTGCTTCACGGAGCCATCCTAGACTTAAGTCTCCCATCACCAAAACTTAACTCTGCTTAGCGACGGCACGGCAGAGTGCCCTTTTCACACAGACTGCGTCCAGCCCGGTATTGACTGAGCGACCATTTAAAGCTGGTTTTCCTCTCCGGCACCTGCACCATTCTCCATAGGACTAAATGGCCCAGTGTCCGCTATTGAGAAGTCAAGATGGCTAAGGATGTTCCTTTGAATAGACAGCCTGTGCTGAAGGAGCAATAAGAGCAAGTGCCCCAGATGAACATCCGCTTAAAAACCGCCTTACACGTGTTAGCAGTGTAGTTACTAGGAACAAAGCCCAATGCCATGGGTACAAACATTTGTATATTATGTGTTTATATTGTGCTGCATCTTTATCCTAAATATAGTGGGTTTTTTGCCTATTTCACCAGGCAGAGTTATTTCATCTATCTATACTGTTTATCCAGGACAGGGTTGTGTTATTATTCCAGGAGGCATAGGCCGCAAGCTGGGGGTCACCATAGCCAGTCCATCATAGAGCGAACACACACTCAGTGTCTTGCCTATTGTGACATTCAAAAAATAAAAAATAATTGTGGTTATACATTAAAAAAAAAAATTGGTTTCAGTGTTTAGTAGATTTAGTGAAAACAGCGTGTGTGAGTAACGGATAGGCTGTTCCTCTGCTGGCCAGTGCGATCATGTCTGTGAGCAGAGTAATGCACAACAAATGCAAAAACCAGTGTGCGATTCGCATTACACCAATATTTTCCCAATTTTTACCAGTTTCAGAAATTCACGTAACAGCAGGATGAATTTAATCTATCATCTTTTATGTTTACTATATTAAATGCCAATTTGTTAAAAATTTCCACTGTTAAATATGAATCTGGCTTATACCTTAGGCATTCATGGGAATTGGTTCAACAATAGCAGAGTGTTGGGTTTGGAACGCCACCTCTAGGTTAGTGCAGTGTCTTTCTCTGTGAGTAGCTTAGTGCTCAGAAATTGGGTTTTGGTGGGAAATCAGCTGTCTGACACCTAAGTGACTGCAGAATGTGTGCCGATGCTGATACAACTGACTTAATGGGCCGAAAGAGGAAATCTGGCTGGAGAATGAGCATGATTAAGTTTGAGTCACATGCCTGTTCAAATATATTTTCACATTAAATTATTTGAGTATGCATACATATAAGAACATTGAACATGTTCAGCATGAAAGCCTGCGTTCTGCGTCAGGTTAACTAGGCTTATCACCTTAGATTTTAGTAGTGGAATTAAACTGCGAGAGACTCATAAATGGTAATATGTTTTTTAATAGTGGATAATCCGATTTTCCTTAATCATCATTACTGCTGCTTGTTGACCAGAATATATATTGATTTTTATTTTTAATTTGTTGGTTTTTGGTGGCACTTCCAGAACTTTGTCTAGCTTTTTTTTCTCTTACGGCTTAATGAAAAGCATCTATAAATCAGAATAGGGGATGGTAATGCAAATTTAAAACGGGGTATATGTACACTTGTTTTATATGAGATATGAGATTATTGGACATGCCGGACTTTTGCTGAAAATTGGAAGAAGAGATTTTTTTTCTGGCCGTAATGATTTTTTTTTGGTCCTGCATATAGCACACAACCCCCATCCTGTTTTGACATGCTGTAGTCCAGTCCATTTTGGGATAACTAATTTTCAGGCTTTCATTGGACAATCAGCCCCCTTGTCAGGAAAATGGATCTCCATCTCCGTCTTTAGCGATGATTGAATGCTGTTGTGCCAGTGTGAGAAATAGGAATTTGTCAGTGGATTGATGAAAGTGCAGAAGCAGGATTTCGGTTATTACAGTTGTCCTCTTTTTTTTTTTGGTTTTCCTCTCGTCTTAAAGGGCTAATGCAGTTACACGGGACAAAGTGATATATGAACATCCACAGGTACTTGACAGAGGAGAGAATCAAAGAATCAGCATGTGGGTACAGTTTGAACAGCAGATGTTGCTGGCTCACGGTACCTTCGGGAGTGTCTAAGAAAGACATACAGTTACATTTTAGGCAAAGAGCTTGTTTATGCTGCACTTTGATTTTATTTTGTTCTGTATCTTTAAATATCTGTGTACAATACATTTGGGGGGAAAAAATCAATAGAATGGCACAATTCTTATGTTAAAATGCGGTTACGAACTGGGCTCTAAATTGCAGATATCATATTAAATTTGTCATCATTTTTGTCCTTTTCAATGCTAATCACAACTTGCGTAAGAATTATCAAACCAAAACAACCTTTTTGGTTTAGGTTTGGCTGCTATAATTAATGTGCTTTCTGCTACATACTTGCCTGGGAGGAAATAGCTCGTATATCAGCTAGTTTCTTGTTGCCATTGTAGCCAGCTAATTTGCTTCACTTTTCCACACAGTCCATTGGCACATGGATTTATCAGTAATAGATGAATCATTCTTTTTTCCCAGAATACCTTGGTGGTGACAACCCATCCATTAAAAATATAACCAGACAAAATTATATATTTTTTATAACTATTTTTAGAAATAAAAATGTATATCCTACTGAGTATGGGTGTTTCAGTGGTAGACGTGGCAGGTATACATGGCTGTGTGTAATAAATGTGTAATGAAACACATTTTTTTTTTTTTTTTTTTAAACTGACCTACACCAGTATATACACGACTGGACTGTTTTCCAAAATAAGGAATCCTATATGTTATATTGCAGAAACTCTTGCAGCAGTTTTACATTAATGTGGTTTAATCAAACTATCCGTGTGGCATCTTCAAAAATAACCTTCACTGAAACAGTTGGTCTTTCTCTTGCTCAATAAACCAATTAATTCTTGCTATGATTATCTGACTGGGCTGCACATTAAGCTCTAGCTGACTATCAGCGTTTGTCAGGCGGTGTCACATCTAGTTAGCCTGAAGCTGACAGGGAAAAGGTGTGCTTGACCTACCCCGTAACCCCACATATGTCCCTACTATCTCCTGTACTTCAGCAACACTGCATACAAGATAGACCAACTGCTGGTGTTCGGTTTCCTATTGGAAGCGTGCACATGGTGCTGTTCCTCTCCTGCCAGCTCGACATTCAGTCTGGGCAGCTCGGCTCGGGTCCTGAGGCTATTGATCGGGCCCCCGGGGGCCCCTGCTACTCCAGCTGCCTTATGGTTCCTCTCGGTGCCTGTCCTGTGCAATAGAGCGGAAATCCATAATCGGCTCGGTGCTCACCCAGGCAAAAAAACCAAGTGAAATGCTATCAACCAATCTTGAATCCATGGAGCGTTGCCTGTTTGTCTTGGTCTGGGGATGTCATGCCAGCTCTCTTTCCCATTGACTGACTGATGGGGTTAGTGAGCAGTCGTTATATTTGAGAGCACCAAGCAGTAAGATTCAGGATACGTGTCTATATTTCATTTGAATGAAACCCAACTTCACAGACAAACAAGGTGCATTAGGCAGAGTGTCATGTGATGAAGTTGCAAACATTCAGTGCATAATGTTGTCACTAAGTAAACATTTAAAAGTTTTTAATTTCACTTGTAAATGATGTTTAACTAAGTGGTCTCCTTAACAACTGTTTGACTGGTCAAAGTGGGTAGACCGTCTACCTGAGTAACACCAGAATGGGTTTAAATAGTTTATATTCTTTGAGCACTATTTAAAGAATGGTTTTGATCTCTTTTTAGAGTATGTTAAAGTTTCGAAAGCACTTGTTCTTAACTTAAAATTCCTATTCTAGTACTTGATTTATTAATCTTTTTCCTCTTAGATATACAGTCATGTCCTGCTTTTAAAATTGTTCTTATTTCAACAAAACCTTTAATGCAGATCTTCCTTGCTTTGCAGTGGTTTGATTTAATATATTTCAATGTTACGATTCAGTACTTTGAATTTTGATGTACTGATGCAAGTTAATCCACCCAGCCATGCTTCCAGTTTCTATAGCGCTCTTGAGCAAAACATCTCGTGCAATGTTTAACGACATATCATAGTCTTTTTTTCTTTTTAACAAAATTTTTCTAAGCCCATTATATCTGATTAACACCCAATTGTCATATTAATTTCCTCATTTCGATTGGTTCATCAGGACGTAACCCCACCATAAGTCAAGGAGCACTTGTATATTCAAGGAACTAATATTAACAGCCTGTATGAATGTAAAAGTTTCAGAAATAAGATGTGATCTCCTAGTTGGTACTTCTGGTGCAATATGCATCCTGGTCCTGTAACATATTGTAGTGGCCTGAATTCCTGCTGTGGTTTGCCGTGATAAACACCAGTTACTCTTTATTTCTATAGGCTGCCTCAGCAACCTCCCACCAAATGCGAAGAAGATTTCCAACTCCTACGAAGAGCGGCGCAAACAGGCGACTGCCATTGTCCTGCTCGGAGTCATCGGTGCAGAGTTCGGGGCAGAAATTGAGCCCCCAAAGCTACTGTCCAGGACCCGTACCACCAGCCAGGCTCCTGACGGGTTCGGCCTGACCACCGGGGGGTCCAATTACTCTCTCGCCAGGCATACATGTGAGTGTACACTATTGTGGGGTGTGGGGTCTCTTGGGAATTTTACTTTTACACCAGCTGCCTTGGTTTCCTAGAAAATAACTGTCAATATTGATCCTATTCTGGGGTACTCTGAAGGTTTTTGGTTTTGGAGGAAATTAATCATAGTGTATTGAATTGCAGGGTTTCCTCTACATGCTTGTCTCTATTTACTTTTTAGTCCATGGGGAACACAAGGAAGAGAAACTACCCTTTATCAGTCCATGCAATGCTACAGTTTTCTCTTTCTTTCTATAGCAGTTGCAAGTGGTCTGTGATTGTTGAGTAATATGAATTAAAGAGGTTGGACTAGGCTGTGTACTCATGAGCAATACAAAACTGGCAAATGAGAAGCTTCAATGAATGCCGTAACAAAGCATCTCCTCAGAATTACTTCAACTGCCACCATAAGTACTTGAGGCGAAGACATAATGCTCTTCTGGTATGTTACAGGGTTTGAGAACTCAATCCTTAATGGGGCTATTCGCCCCAAAACTGAAAAAGATGATATTTCAGTTCCATTATATTTGAGAGAAGACCGACGTTTCTACAGACAATATCTTCAAAACTAGGCAATTCCCAGTTAAACAAACTAGATGGGTAGCATCAAAGTCCCTCTAAAATATAGTTTTTCAGCTTTGGGGTGAACTGCCCCTTTAAACAATTCTGTGTGGTATTATTGGTGCAGATTAGCTGCTTATTACATAGCTTCCAGTTTCATAATTAAATTAATTCAATTTATATTGGCTTACATGTGGGTACAGTGGAAAGCTTCAAGGATAATGTGCCTTGTTGTCAAGTAACAGTGCCAATTGAGAGGCGTCAATCTGCAAATTGAACAGTATTTTGCCTTGAAAAGGCATATGTCCAGCCAGAAGTTTTTTTAAGTTTCTGTCTGAGTCTCTTTAATGCAGGAAGAGCAGCCCCTGCATTTGCCTTACCTGCCCAATGAGGTTTTTAACCTCACAAAAACCCAGGAAAGCTCGTCTCAGTTTAGCATTTAACTCCTCTGTCAAATACTTAGTGGCTTACTGACTCCGGCAAGTGGAAAGCCTTAGATCTTGTCAGAATTGTAGCATTCAAGAAGTACAACAGAGGATGGATATAAAATACCCTGGCCATCTTGAGCAGTCGTGCAGCTTTAGCGTAGCATCTGACGAGACGTGCCGTGGAGTTGCGAATTATTTTATTTAATCGGTTTCTGTCATGGCAGCATTATCTGAAAAGCTGATGCGGCTTGATCTGTCACAACCAGATAGACACACGGGTCCTGCAGACTGAGATAGATCATGAGGCCAGAACTCTGAACCGCCTTGCATGTCACCCTCCATGAGCAGAGCAGCTTGCCTGGACTGTTGGTCCATAGCTTTGCCCAGAAGGATGAATAAATCCCACGAAGGGTATAAATGGATGTACTCTACGTGCTGAACCTTACTCTGTAGCTAGCCAGGGGGAACCTGTAACCTAGAATGAAAATTGGTGGATATGAGATACTGCTCCCCCTATCAAACTATACAAAACCATACCCAGTCCTGTTAACTAATATATGGCCTCTCCCTGGGTTACTATGGTGTTATGTTCTGATATATTGATCATAAAGAGAAAATAATGCATTTTGAGACGGTATACCACCTAACCTAACAAACATCATAGCCTAGCCTACCGTATGTTAAACATGCTTAGAACACTTACATCAGCTTACAGTTAGGCCAAATCATTAACATGAAGGCTATTTTAGAATGAAGTGTTGAATATCATTTACTGAATAAATATATGATGGGAATGCCCACCATAAAGTCAAAATATCGTAACATGGGCCATCGTAACCTGGGGAGCAGCTGTAGATTTTAACTGATTGCATTCGGCATCACTAATAACATATTCCTGAGGTCATCCAGTACCAAAACTTTTGCTCCAAGTGTTCGCACAGTAGATCACTCTGATGTTCATCCGGTGGCTGAGTAGGCAATGGGTCAGTAGAGACTTAATGTGGTTTTATATTTACATTCCTGTCTACAGATGGATATATCATCCCTGTTCAGGTCATAAATCTAAATAATTAATGATTCGACCTAAGTATTAGAATTAGTTGAATGCAGGAGATTGTGATACAGTTTTTAATGTTCTGTGATTATGATTATGTACACGCACATTGGTAAAAATATGTTTGATTGTTCATTGTCATTATTTAGCAATAATTTTAAACAAGTAAAAATGCAGTCAGTGGCAAGTTTTTCAGGTATGCCTACTTGTTAACGCCAGTAGTCTGCTCCTGCATACCACTAATCATTTGGCTATAAGTGAATCCATATCGCACACAGACGGGGTCAGCATGTTTGGTTACTGTTACTCAGTTACTGGCTAAGCATTGGAGCAGCTAATATGCATGATCTAAGTGATTTTTGAATGTTGCATGCTGGTTACACTTTAAATGTACAGCATATGCTGGCAAACTTTGTTCATTGCATGAACCCTTACAGCACAATACAATTCAATACATTTATGGTGGTTGAATATCATTTGTGATTCCATCCCACATGGAACTGGTAAGTCTTTGGTTCCTTACCTGGTCTGGCTCCCCCACTCATTTTTTGATGTTAATTAATGAGAAAGGAGGAGAGTGGCCAGACTCGTTATAGCTTAGAGGATTACAAGTCGGCAACCTCTCTCTATGATTTCTGTTAATATCACTGACCTGATTCCACTGGGTGTGAAAAGAGACCACTGACACTGACTGAGGTCTAACGTAAAAATTTATTACTGGTCAAATAGGTCCTCAGTGGCTACTTCATTAGGTACTCCTAGCTAGTACTGGATTGGACCCACTTTTGCCCAGATCTGCTTCAAGGGAAGGTTAAGTGTGCATTCAGAGACGCCACCTCTGACCCACTTGTGTTGTACTGGGCTGGTATTTTGGCCCTGTTTGGTGGCCTTATGGTTGGAGAAGCGCACTTGTGATCGAAAGGTTGCTGGTTCGATTCCCTAACACAGCAAGGTACCGCTCCCAAGTACTGGTCCGTGGTGCTAAATTATATCTGCCCACTGCTATGCCACATATGGGTTAAATGCAGAGGACATATTTTGTTATTGCACACTGCAGTAACAACAATGACAGTCACTGCTACATTCATCAGGGAGTGTCAACACTGAGGGAGACAGATTTATAATCAGCAGTTATTAATAATTGTTGAAGCTGTAAATGAAATTGGTATATCATTGGTATATAGTATTATAAAGTGTTATAGCTTATATACACTTTAGCAACTAATAATGAATTCATTTATCCTAGTAAAGATCAGGTATTGAAATGTCTGCTCATGGTTCTTTGAGTCGCTTTGAATTGGTCAAGGTCAAAGTTTATCTATAGCACCTAAAGCGCATTTTAAAACTTTCTAGATATAGCAGTTAGAATTAGTATAAAAATAAAGTTGGATACATGTACAGTATTGAACTCCAGAACCTTTACTTGTTCTGATGTCTATTCATAACTCGGCGAAATGTTTGGTCCTTCAAAGGGATCCATCCAGCTGAGCATGATGTATTTCTGAAGTGTCTATTCAGGGGAAAAAGCAACCCATGGAAAACTAGAATTACTACTGAAAGTAATTTTTCAATTCAGCAACCAGTGCACTGTGCAAGGAGTTCAATAATGAACCTAATGTGAAACGTGTCACAGTAAAATGTTTTGAATAATGTTCTCTCCTTTCTGGAGAGTCAGCTGTTTTCAGGGATGGGCTGTTTTCGCCACATTACCGCACACATTGAACCGTGCTACACACTGGTCAGATTTATTTTTTTTTACCTTTTAAATGTTGGTCATTTAGGGCATCCATAACAGAACAAGTCTTGTCCCGGCTGGGTGAACGGTGTGTGTTTGCATGCACAAACTGTTTTTTTCATTCTTTTCTTAATAAAAAATTTTCCCCAGAATATAATTTGTTTTATTTACCCATGTAAGCAAAATATAAACTGAGGTTTTGAAAAGATGCCAATGATATTTCTGCTTACATTTAGTTTCAGGTCCCTCATTTTCGTAGAATTTTTCATGAAATACAGTATTAGCAGCAATTTGATATTGACTTTCACTGGAAAAAACTCAATATCTGTGACAGAACAGCTTTCAGTGTTTGGAACAAAAATGTCTTCCGTGCTATGCTAATGTATATGTGTATGCAAATGTATATTAGTTGTCTCCTTGTGTTGCTGCAGGTAAAATTGGCCATATTTGCTAGCTTTTTATATGTGGTAAGGTAATGACAGCTGGTCACTTGAAGGTGTTTCATACTGTGATTTATAGTTTAGTTTGTGAAATTGTGAAGCCCTATTATGAACAGCAGTCTAGTTTATAGAACTTGCTGTCATTTTCTTTATAAATAAGTAAATCACATTCAGTAGTTGCTTGAAGCACTAAATAATTTGTCTGCATTTTAACATTTGGTACCACTTTTTGGACTTCTTGGCAGGCTTAGCCTTGATTAACACAGGACTTTTTCATTCTTTTTCAGAGCTTGCAGAAGGCAAGCCCCTCAGACACCCAAAGGATCTTTATTAAAACAGAGCTGCCCTGTGTCACATACCTGCCCCATGTGTCTGCTCTGTAGTTAGAGTAAGACGCCAATGAGTGATCTCTCAGAAACCTAAGTCCATCCTTTTCAGTGGATCCTTTGCGTTCTCTTAGACCGGCAGAGGCTTGGCTACTGAATGCCGCTCAGCTTTTCAGCCTGTGGTCAGGTGCACATTGCACATTATTTTTGCAGTAGCTAGTGGCTCTTCTTGCAGCGTTTTTGCAAATGCTTTCATTTGTGTGTGACTGATCTAAGCCGCTTTTGTCTGTTGGCCAAGCTTCCTCCCATTATGTGTGAGCTGGTGGCGGTCAAGCTATGGTTGTACCTCATATCTGTGGATACTTCTCAAAAGAGAAGAGGTACAGATTAATGTGCCAGGCTAGTCCAGTCTACAAAAGATTAGTCTCTTGCCACCTCATTAATTTCACTTCATTCTGTGGTGAAACGACCTGAAACGAATGGCTCGTATCCGAATTTTATTTCAGTCGTAACCTATTCCATTGAAAGCAGTAGCTGTGATATAGCATTAAAATTCATTAATTCATTTTTGAATACAATGCAGTGCAGTGTCTAATCTGCTCTGATAATCCCAATTATGCTGAATTTACGCTTATTTAGCAGAATGACATACAGGTTACTGCAAATATTATAGTACATTAACTGACAAAGATCTTTAATGCCCGCACATATGATTTCTACATTTCCTGTTTTTTGTCTTATTTGTGCTTTGGTCCCTGAGAAATCCCGTCATCGCCATAGCACCAGCTTGCACGCATTCAGCAGTCTCATCATCAGTGAAGGGCTTGGTTCCAGTGTCAGCCATAAATGCCTACTTTATGACATTTCCACTGCCGCATTTCACAGATGTGTGATACTTTGGACCACAAACAGTTCACTTTTTCCCCAACACTGTCCATCACTCTTGTATAGGTCGTTCTATATCTGGTCGTAAAAACCTTCCTGGTATAGCGTAAAAACCTTTTTTTTTTTTCTTTTTCGAAAGGACACATCAATAGCAGACTGAAATTATTTAATTAACCCTAACTATTACAAATTGTGTATACCTTACTCCACCTTCTTGGTCTACAGAGGGATATGGGCCACAAGTGTTCATTTAACTGTATCTGCGCCATCCTGGGCTCCACCTGTGCAGCCACATGTGGTGGCTTTTGTCATTGTTCAGTCTGTCTCGTACTTGACAGTGGAGTTAAACCTTATGATCTGCAGATTGGCCTGAGACCATTCACCACTGCTCTTCCAAGGGGCTTTATCGTTTTATTGGGATGCTTTTAATATGACATATTTATTGCTTTAGCAACTCATTAGCTTAGCTGATGTTTCGTCAATGTTAATTTATTCCTTTTAGCATTGTTAAGTCTTAAACACAGATGTCTGGGCTGAGAAATGAACCAAGTCACCCTAACCAGACCATATTCCAAGGGCAGGATAAATATGCACTAATCATAGCGACTCCACCTTTATGGTACTTTACAGAAAGAAAGATTCCTAATGAACACACTCCACGTGAAAATGCACCCATTTCACTGGCCCGCTGAACTTTTAACACATTCTTGCATTTCTCTTTTATCATAACTTTCCACAATGGGTATTTGCTAAACTGCTGTTTTTGTACGGTTATTAAAGTTGTATAAGTTCCATATTTCTGTATATCTGTATCTATATAAATATTTTCAATGCAGATTTAGTATAAAACAAATTGAAATATCAGAGTATAAATCATGCTTAGATATTTCTAAATGCAGGAATAAAATGAAATCTGTGGAATCTGTGAAATTTGTGGTAAGGTGTTTTTTTTCTGTTTTATTTTTTTTTATTTATTGATGTGGTAAAGTGATTACAAAATTTAAAAATGGAGAAATGAGTGATCAGATCAACATACATATCTTTCTCTAATTCTTGAATGAACTAATGAACGTGCGAGCAAATGAAAAAACGAATGAACAAATGAGCAAACAGATGAGCGAAGAGGCGAAGTGAACGAACAAAGCAACTCCTGCATGTTTATTTCTTCATTTCCCTACAGGCAAAGCTCTAACCTTCCTGCTGCTGCAGCCCCCCAGCCCCAAGCTGCCCCCCTATAGCACCATCCGCCGCACGGCCATCGACCTGATTGGCCGCGGTTTCACGGTATGGGAGCCCTACATGGATGTGTCCGCGGTGCTCATGGGACTCCTTGAGCTGTGTGCCGATGCAGAGAAGCAGCTGTCCAAGTGAGTCGCCCCCATGTTCTTCAACTAGGAAAGCCCTAATCCTAACCCTTGGTAGCCTGTAGCCTTAAGATACAGTAAGTATGTGAACAAGAATTCATAATCAAGCAGGGCTTTTCACCCCCCTCTACAGTGTAATTGTTTTTACAGCTAATGCCAGGCAGCAGTAATTGATTATGCTTATGTAGTTATACAAGGCAGATAATGTTACCTTAAACATCAACATACCTACCTAGAATATGTTAGTATGCCATGTGAAGGATGCTTTCTGATGCGGCCTCAGTGATGAAACTCGGGGCCTAATGTGATTCTAGAGCATTTATATCATGTAATGATGTCTAGCTTTGCTGCACGTCTCGGCAATTCTGAAGTGCAAATGAGACCCATCAGTCCTTCCACTAACCATCAAGAAGCAACAGCAAAAATAAGGTTACTTTGGACTGCCAAGACAGCCAGTGAAAAATGCTGTCAATCTGACCCAGTCATTAAGATGAAATCCTATCTTAACAAATGTATTATGAGTATAAATATGTCTGGCTTTCAGTGTAGCATGTGCTAATTATGTTTAGTATTTAATGGTGGTAATTTTTCAGAGGTAATTATTGCAAGGAATAGTTTGAAGGGAAACCTATGCCTAACCTTAGTGCATACTAACTAAATAAAGAAAACACGGCCGACTGATGTTCAGGAAGTTATTCTGACATACCTTTTCATCTCCTCTTACATCCCCACATGACGTATTTAATGGTCACCTCTCGCTGGCCTTGTCAGACATTTTGTTGATGAACTTGATTGATAAGTTCAGTTAAATATTGATTTTAAGTGTCTTATATTGATGCTTTTGTCTGTTTTTAATAGTGTTTTGAGTGAATTTGGATTCCGCATTTCTTTAGCCTTTTGAAAATAGAAAGCTCTCAATATTATTATATCGATACTTAAGGAGATTTGTGTCAATTAAACTCGGAAATAAGCCATCACATTAGACCAAACTATGGACAAAATACCAGTGTAATGTGTTGTTGATAAATTCATATCAGTTTTGATTATGACCATTTCGCATAAATGATTATACTTAGGAAAATATCTGCATGGAATGTTGTCATTATGGGCATGTGTTTGTGAAAGTGGGTGACACCATATGTGAGATTTTTGAGTATTTACTGAACTTTAAATATAAAGTACCAAAGAATTGCTGAAATTCTTTAGATTGTATTCCAGAGTGCATCCTGGAAGAAAGCCATTTAAATTATTTGCCTTTTAATATTCTTTATTTTAGTTAACCAGAACTACTATAGAAATATGTAAATCAAGACATACATATAAAAATATACAGCTAAATGAACATATATATGACGATATATATTGCTGTGAAGGCAGATCTTTAATGTGCTGCGTTGATATTGTTAATCTTATATTCTGATAAAATAGCTGTCTGCAGCCAGAATTCTGCAGTGCTAATGCATCTAGGACAGCTTTTGGTTACTCTCTTTTAAAAGAGAAGCATAGCCTGAACTGTGTCATCTCTCATTCTTCACTGTGTACTCAGAATTCTCTTTCGTGAATGAATAATTAGCCTTGTCAAGACTGAACTGTAAGTGGGAGCTGAGACAGGAAAATCTTGGCTGGCTTCTCTTCCATGGATGTTGAACAGGGTTAATTGATGGGCTGGTTTAGTTCAGCATATGTTTAAGAAAATTATTAATTATAAATGACGTGTAGAGGGAGTTTGATGCTGATGATGGTGGAACAGCACTTCAGCGGTAATCATACAATGCAGACTGTCTTAGAACACTGTTGTAAAGGCATTGTATTCAGGTGTATTCAGGAGTACAGAACACCACTAGTTTTCTGCTGGGAAATGGTGGAATGTACTCCACGGTGCAGTGAAACAATGATTTGTGCATAATTGCCCGTTCCTCCTTATAACTCCTTATAAGCTGCTTCATAATAGTTAGTGGATGGTGCTTTTCACAGAAGTGCACAGGTTTTTTGGAGTATCAGGTTTTCTCTGTAGGCACTGTGCTGTTACTTTTGCCATCTGCTTCGGGTCATTAACCTACAGAGAGAGTTTTACTTTCAGCATGATTTCTTCCAATATCAGCCTGAATTTGGCGGCATCCATCCTCACAAGTGCCCTGGTGTATAAAGAGAGATGCCCGTAAACACACATGCCTCTGTCACACATTACAGTGTGTGTGTGGGGGGGGGGGGGGGGTTTGACTGATGGGCCAGCAGCAGGGTTTGCTAGGCATAATTCAAAATGTAATTGGCTTTATCAGGCCGCAGACCCCTTTTCCAAATGGCTATGGAATCCCCCGAGTGTCGTTCTGTCTGCCTTAAACGAGCCTCACCGTGGGCTTCTTTCAGTCAAGGTTTTCTTTTAAGCAGCCACTCCCAGATCCCAGATCTGTAGCTCTGTGTATCATTGAAACATGCAGAAATTTAACATTTCATGAACATGAGTTAGGGTAAAAAGGTGTAAAGAGTGCCGTTATGTAACCATTTTGCATCATTTGCATTTATCATAATTTTGCATCATAAATATGCATATATAAATGTATTAATTAATATTAATATACTAAAAATTTGTATCACATTTTGACTTGCAAATTTATCGGTACCACTAATTTATCATTTACAGTGCAGTTTTTAGGATATCTGCAGTCATAGCAAACACTGCAGTTCTTATATGTGGTTGTTTTTAGCCTAACATCAGTGGAGTTTGCATTGACCTTGATGAAATTAGATACCTAAATCGCATCACTATGATGATGTGCTGCTTTTTGGCTTTGGTTGCAAGTCAAAGGTTCGTCCCAAACATAACTTACTGCTTCTCACAAAGGTCCGATACTGGCTCTTCCAGTCCAGGGCCAGGCGCATATTCACCCTGCCCATGTATAATTTGTTAACGAGCGTTTTTTTTTTTTTTTCCTTATCATGGACAGATGGACAAACTGCTTTCAATTTCCACGCTTGATTGTTGAGCCCTCGTTGTCAGTGGGCCATCCAGACCCCTAATTATCCTGCATTGCTGGGAGTCCATTATTCTGTAGTCATCTGAGTGATCCCATTGACAGTGGGCTCGTATTAAATCTGTGTCGAATCCTTTCACTCTTATGTTTTTTTTTTTCTCTTCATGTTTTCTCTTCTCCCTCTCCTGCTTAGCATCACAATGGGCCTGCCGCTCAGCCCTGCCGCCGATTCGGCACGCTCTGCCCGGCACGCTCTCTCGCTCATCGCCACTGCCAGACCACCAGCCTTCATAACGACCATCGCCAGGGAGGTGAGCCCCCTCTCCCCCGGAAGACCCCCATCGGCTCTCCTCTACCCCCCAAGACGCAGCCCCTCTAGTCTATTTCTTGCAAATATATCTGAAAATAGAGGCTGTGGAACAGGGCTAATCACTCCAGTAGCTTTTCAGGCAGACCTCTATAGATGAAGCCAGAACCAGCTAAGCACTGCATTTCAGATCTCAAGTTTTACTCGTCATAAACAGATATACACTGGACAACTGTGTAGTGAAATGCTTTTCCATCTGCTTCCATGATTATGCTTAAAAAGAAATGTGTAATACAAGGAAAAAAATATTAGGATAAATAAGGCTAAAATAATGAAGTTAGATTAGACTGCAAAATAAGACAAAAATTGAGTCAGTGATATCAGTAGATGCAAAAATAATATGTACAGTGGAAGTGTAGGATGGTACAAAATGCATGAAGTGGTGTATTGGCTATTGGAGTCTATTGGATTTGGCTATTGATTTAGCTAAATGAACACACTGATACAAAGGCATGTAGATGGATAAATAGGTGTATGTATGTGGAAACATTTTTGGAAACGCTGAGGGGGAAATATTGCAGTTTAGAGAGAAAAAAAAAATTATATATGTGTATGTGTGTGTGTGTGTGTGTGTGTGTAATATTTGGCCTTATAATAGTCATTATTCGGCTTTAATGTGATGTCCACATGTTCCACAGGTCCACAGACACACAGCCCTGCAGGCCAACACTCAGTCCCAGCAGAATGTCCACACCACCACACTGGCACGTGGCAAGACCGAGATCCTGCGTGTCCTGGATATCCTCATTGAGAAGATGCCGACGGACATCGTGGACCTTTTGGTGGAGGTATGGCTGCCAGGATTCACACTTAACTGCACAGATGTAGCCACTGACTTTCCCAGCGAAGCGTAACTCAATTACTCCATGGTCATTTTGAGGTCAGGCTAGCATTTGGACTAAATGATCCTATATGCACATGTGTTTAGTATCAGCCATTTTGTTTATAATCACGTGCATTCATTGTTGAGTGTGTTGTCGATATTTGCAGAGATAACTGATATATGCTTCTGTGATAGATCTGCTTTAATGAGGATTGCTTTACCTTTCCAGGTAATGGATATCATCATGTACTGCATTGAAGGATCTCTTGTCAAGAAGAAGGGTCTGCAGGAATGTTTCCCTGCCATCTGCAGGTAAGTCTGTCACGGCATCTTATATTGCTCAGCTGCTCATGGAAAACTCCATTACAACTTCTGCCAGGTTTACTGTCTCAATGATACATGTGTTAATAAATGTTAACTAGAGTGAAAGTGATTAATTGTAATTGGTGACACACCACAGCCCACAGTGCACATCAACGAAATGTATCCTCTGCATTTAACCCATGTGACATTGTGATACAGCAGTGGGCAGCTAATTCAGCACCCGGAGAGCAGTGCTTGGGGGTGGTACCTTGCTCAGGGTAACTCAGTGGTACTTTGCTGGTCAGAGAATGGAACCAGCAACCTTTCTATCACAAGTGTCCATCCCCAACCATTAGGTCACCACTAAGAAATAGGCCTGGACGTATTCATGAAGGTTTCTTTTCTTTCTTTCTTTCATTCTTTCATTTATCTGTCTATTTATTCTTGAATCATTTAGCAATGTTTACGTCCAATTGTCTAGGCTTGGGAGGTATCAATTTTTTTGTACCAGTATTTTGTCTAGACATTATTCCATGGTATACAGTATTTTGACGGTGTATTCAAAAGTAGTAAGTGAGGGAAAGTTGCGGGAAGAAAAAGTGGTATTGCCCAAAATATCATAGTATATACTGTATTACTGTAACACCGTCCCAGCTTGGTTTAAGTTAATAAGAGATGTGTGCTTGTCTTGCTTTAGCTTATGTGTTTGAAGTATTGTAGCCTGTATAATTGTATGAGTAAAGAGCCTTATTCCCTGACACAGGTTCTACATGGTGGGTTACTGCGATCGTAGTCACAGGATTGCAGTGGGGGCACGGCAAGGATCGGTGGCTCTCTATGACGTCCGCACGGGAAAGTGTCAGGTACGTGCTGCTTAACACCACGGAGGAATGTCCGTCGGCAAGCCTTTCGTCCAACAGGTCTTCAGTTACTGATGATTATTCAGTTATCACTGTGCTGTTTATAGTACAAAGGCGTTTTTAAAATGAGAAATAGGCTTGGATCTTTGCAAAATGGCAGTTGCAGTCTACATCTGATATTTATTTAACTTCGAACCCCAGGCCAGTGTTTGTTATGAAGCTGTCATGATGGAGGCCTTTAGTTGTGTGAACACGGATGAATCGAAAGCAGTAGATAATTTAACTATGCAGCTGCTGTGCATTTGACATGAATCACCAATGCATCACCAGGGCTTTAATCCCCATATGGGATGTCTAGTCGATGCATTCAGAGAGTTTATGAATCCATATATGTTTTTTGCATCTCTTTTTACATCATCACCCAGGCACTGTGCTCTCTTCTGATAATAGCTATTACTGGTTATTTTAAGTTATTCATGACTGCCTGGACGCATATATTTTTACAGCCTTCACAGCTTGACCCTGTTCTTACGTAGTTAATAACACATGGCATATGGGTCTATTGCATTGCAGAGCGGATGTAGCTCTTTATTGCTGCACATCGGCCCTCTGCTCTCCTCCCTCACTGAGTCAGAATATTTACACTGTCTGGGTCTGGCAGCCATGCAGGCCAAATTCCTGCAGGGAAGGAAGGTGACCGAAGGGATGCGGAGTACCTGACCCCCTTGGGGATGTGAGAGAGCAAGCGAGGGGGAGGGGAGAAGCAGCTTCATGGGGTGATCGGGGTGGGGGGGCGGGTTGGCGGAACTGTACACCCCGTCCAGCCTTAATGTTAAAGGTTTAGGAATGAAAAGCAGGAAAGATGCAAACGACCCAGAACAGGACCACATGGAAGGGTGGAACTGGTGCCTATTTGGGAGTGGAGGCTGGCTTATCAAAAAAGAGAGGAATGAGAACGGAGTAGCACATAGAAACACACAGGAATATTGAACAGTTAAGGCAAACTAGAGTGCAGGACAAAGCCTTAATGATGATGATGATGATGGTGATGGTGATGAAAATTAATAGTAAATGAGACTTATACAGCATTTCTTAAAAACCCACCCTTGGTTGGGCATAACACCTGACCCATCATCTTACATTCGTCCGGTAGATATTTTTAGATGTGGTTTGGTAACCAGCTGCACGGGCTTTACTGTTCATTGTATATCAACAAAAAAATGTAGTACCTGGAGATGTGGTTTTATATATGGATTTGGAAGTGTAAAGATCACGGTGGTATCTCAGGGGGCCTACTGTATTTATATATATATATATATATGGAAAACTTTATGTTATGGAAACCAACATACTGGACACATTGAAAAATGAACATGTCCACTAGGGTTCTTTCTTTTGTGCAGCTGGCAGTACGTTGCACTCAGTCATTATAAATAGAGCTACATATAGGTCACAGCTGTGCAGTGAGGTATAGTTTGAACTCTAGGTGAGCTATTCTTATAATGTTACGTAAAATTAGCTAGTGCAAGCCCTTACAATGCCTTCCTTCTCTCTTCAGTGAGCCACAGAACTTCCACTTGAAGATGTATTGGATCTAGGGCTAGTCCATTCATAACAGTGATCCATATTGACAATTGGATTTTTAAGTTTTTTTTTTTAGTTTGATTTGTGTGTTCCATTGCGTATATTTTTGTTCCTCGTTCTGAATCAGCTGTTATGCAGCTCGGTAATAAACATTTGGCTAGCTTCCCACTTAATTTCATCATTGCAGTTGGGTGTGGTGATGATTATTCAAGAACCTCGAAAGGAACCAAGGTAGAATTTCATTAGAGCAGTAAAAAGTATGCACCTGAGTGTCCTACAGGAATCTAAAAACTATGGAAAATGCTGAAACGATAGAACAAGGTTTCTGGATTGAGCAACAGAAACCAGCAAATATTATGTCTATTTAATAGGATACTACAAATAGTGTTAAAGTTAAGAGACTGTGTTACATTAGGTTATTGATCGGTGTACTACCAATGATCTACTGTAGGTCTGTGACCAGACATTGGCCCTGTAACACATAAAAACTCACAGAAGACTTTCATGATATGCTCCTGACATAGCTTAACATAGTTATTCAGTTTCATTATTATAAGCTTAATTTAATCTAGAAAAACATATCTTTTGGAACTTTCTACTTCAGGGCACTTTCAGTGTTCTGATGTATTTTTTTTTTTATCATCTGATACATAGTGACTGAACATAGCTAAATTGGCAGAGCAGCCTGTCACTTAGGGTGGCTTGCTGGCCAATAAACCCTATAATAAGAGAGTGTTTAATTTAACTATTTTGCACATACTGCCAGTTAAAACACCCGAAAATGTGAAATAAAAGGAAACAACCTTATTCCGTAAAATGGGGAACACTGGACGTGTATTATTTTATTCAGTATAGTAAAAGTGTACTTAGTGCAGCCTTGTCTGCTTCCAGTCACACAGGTTATACTTTATCACACTTTTTTAATAACATTCCTCTTTTTCCTGTAATTCCTTGTCTGGCCCAGAGACATACATGTACTTAATACACCCTTACAAACGTTACCCATATAACAGGCTGCGTTATAGGAGAAAAGTCACCAGAAACAAAGCATTTTCCAGAATCTCAGCACAAAGCACAGTGTGCGTCCAGCAGACAATTGTGGATGAAATAAAAAGGTGACATTTTTGGGTTGGTTTCTGCAGTATCGATAGTGCATCGTGGTAAATGGGAGAGGGTCAGTGTCCTTTCCTTGGCCGTATCGATTTGCCCTTCAGCTGCTGCCGGTGAGCTGTGAGGAGGGGGCACCGCTGCTGATAATCTACACAATGTCTCCCCGAACATTATTGACTGGCTTAAAACTACTGCCTGTGGCTCTCCATTTCTCACGCCGTCGCCATGATGACCGTAATAAAACACAGGATAGCCCTGCACGGCGAAACGCCTTGGCTCACCTCCTGCACGGGGCCCCTTAAAGACCTAGAAAAATGTAAATGGCAAGAATAAATCTTTATGAACAAAAAATAAACTCTAAAATGTAAAATTTCGCAATAACATTAGATTTATGATATACATTTTCAATATTAACTGTAGGTCATATTAATAAAATGTATGTAGCTCGGTTGTAAAACTTGTTGATGACACCCTGTATTTTGTACATGGGATTTGTGCGAGAGAGACATTCAGATGGATAATTTACCTGCATTTCTATTTTGTTTTGTTTCGTGTTGCATTGTTCAGTTAATGAAATTATATTTTCACTCCGAGTTTTACTGTTAGTTTTTGTTAACTATAATAACCTTGGTGTATGTGTGTATATCCAGGATTAAGCTGAAAACATGCCTCATGTTCCCCAAAAGGTTTATCCTGTCTCTTGACTTTGACTTTGTACATGAGCCCAACCTCAGATCACTGCAGTGATCCTGAAAAAAGAAAACAATTTAGGACTTTTCTACATGCTGCAGGCCAAAAATGCACAGTCACTGATAACAGCGGGGTGAGAATTACTCATTTAGATTTTTAAACTTTTGTTTTAAGGTCAGCCATGATGGAAATATATATATTTTTTTTTCTGTGAGGGTTTCCAGCCTCACAACCTGTCTGGCATAATCCAATGGCAGTTGTTCATCCAGTAGCTGTTTTGTGACTGTGCCACACTGCACCGAATGAATACAGGACACACCGCACTTTACGTAAAATAATCATCTTGATGATAGGCTGATGTGCCACGCTGAATGGGAGAATGGCACCCACAATCCTTTGCTCTGTCTGTCTTATGACCACCGTTGTAAAGGAATATATTCAGTAACAAGCTAAAGTATTCCCATTAATTACTTAACTGTATTATGGTCCAGACATTTCACACTCCAGAAAGATGCCTGAAAATCCTTCATTTCAGTTTTTGTGCTGACATTATGCTTCTTCTGATGGGGGTTTTTACTAAAATGACTTGCCTGAAAGAAGCCTTTTCTTTTACTAGATGCTTATGGAGATACAGTGGACATGATTTTTGTGGTTTTGAGTTGATTTGTAAAAAAACATGTCTAAGTTCAGAGTTGATGTAAACTTTTTTTATTTTTTTTTAATTCGCAAAGAATATCGTTGGACACAAGGGGCCTATAACAGCTGTGTCATTTGCTCCTGATGGACGTTACCTGGCCACCTACTCTAATGCAGACAGTCACATCTCTTTTTGGCAGGTAAGCGAAGACAGTTTGTCCCCTACTTTTTGATCCATCATTGTTCTTCTGTACCCTTTGAACCCTGTTTATAATACTAGCTTCGATCTGACTCAGGTTTCTTTTTCTATCGGGCCAAGAATGGTCTTTTTTAAAATGTAAATGTGCAGTAACAGTCTTACAGGAAATTGTTAAATGTTTCTAGGGAAACCTTATGACAAAAATTGTCTAGTGGGAGTGGAGTTATAATTTCCACATTTTTACTGGAGATTTTCTTTCTAATGCTTTAACAGATTTTTAACTATTATTTTGATATTATTATATTTAATATTTCAGTGTTTTGTTCAGTGCTTTACCCTTTAAACTCGAAAGAGGTTATTTTCTCTAGATACAAATCCCTAAAGCTAATCCTCTTGTTTTCTTTAAAGAAAAAAAATTTAAACAAAAACACTCCTCCCTCCGAATTCTCTGATTTCCAGTATTCTGTATCAGGTCTATTTTAAGGTTCTATATATGGTTTAACATTAAAGTCCAGTCTGCCTGCTGCCAGCTGCTGATTTGATAGTAGTCGCTATTATACTTCTTTACCTTAAAGGAACGTTCCATTGCCTTTCCACTGGGAATGATATTGTGGGACATAGCGACCCTATGTATTTGCTTAGGAATGGGATTAATTAATAAATGATGGATCGATGTGTTAAGACTGCAGAAGGCCATATCCCGGTGACCCCTGGTGACCCTACTCTCTGGTCTTCCACAGATGAACACCTCTTTGTTAGGCAGCATAGGGATGCTCAATTCTGCCCCCCAGCTTCGCTGTATCAAGACATATCAGGTGCCGCCAGTGCAGCCTCCGTCCCCGGGCTCCCAGAATGCTCTTAAACTGGCCCGCCTCATTTGGACCTCGAACCGCAACGTTATCCTCATGGCCCACGACGGCAAGGAGCACCGCTTCATGGTCTGAGTAGACCACCCGCCCATCGAGCAAACGGTCATCCCTTGTCGGGAAAGAAATAAATGAAAGCTGTGCATTAGCTGTTTACATGTCAGTTCCTTTCTGCTGATTCTCAGTTTGTTGCTATTTAATGAAAAGCAAATTTATGTGTAGTTTGTGTAAAAACCTGGATTGCTAGTTTGCGTATGACATTATCTTGTGTGTGATTTTGAAGTCAACCAATGGTGTGTGTTGTACATTTTTATATGCTTGTGAGATATGCTTTTACTGGTCGCCTGAATTTGCAGAAATTGAGGATGGGCCAATCAAAACAATTTCCACCATCCCCATGAAAAACTGGTTTGAAGGTACTCATGACTTCAGCGCTGCTCATGCTCTTGGCAAAGGTCCTGCATCCCATGCCAGTGCTACTTCACGAAAGATAAGTCCTCCATAAGCTCCAGCACAAAATCATATCAAAATAAAAGTCATTATTAATGCTTCCTTGTAATTCTTTACTATATTTGTATAGTTGCTTTTCATTGGCTACACAGTAAACTATTGTAAACTGTAATAAGGTACTGTAAATGTGTAAATCACCATCCTGACCTCAGAAACGGCTACATTTACTAAAACAAATGGCTTGACAGGACTGAACAGAGATATTTATGTCTACATGTAGATAATAGGTTAGAGTAAAATACAAAATAATATATTTTAAAGAGTTGTTTCATATATAATTATTTTTATGATTACACCACTCTGAAGTGAGTTGTAACCTGACAGCCTGGTCCATCCGAATTCACGTTTGTTGAGCATTCATGAATTCTTGCTGTTTGCTGCTTGTTTTGGCCATTGAATTTTATATTAAGACCTTTTTGCAGTTGGTAATGCAAACACAACTACTGTTGCAAAATGTCTGGCTTTTCAAACGATTTTTGCCCTTGTCAGCTGACCTTGGTAGATTCCAATGATTTGACATTCATTTAAATGGTTTCCTGTATAGTGTTTTTTATATGCAGCGTATACCCTTGTTGCAGACTTGAGATCTCCTAAGAGTAGGACCAAGGTGGAGTGCCTCTTGATCAAACAGGGAGGGGCTGCCTGTTTTAGCGGCCTAAGGGCATTTCCCAAGAACACCACTTAAGCAGCGAGGCTTGGTTTACCTGCATAATTCCAGCGTGCAAATTAATCTGGATGGACTCCGCCTACATTCCCCACTGCACCCACTCAGGCCATTACGTGTCCATGGCTTTAGACTGCAGGTTTATGACCAGCTTTTGCAGTGTCCATAAGTAACCCTACAACAAAGAACAAACAATTCTGCAGCAACCCCCCCCCCCCCCGCCGATAAATTCCTTCACACTTGGACTCTTGCCAGCTTTTCTGCATCTGTATTCATTTGTTCATTACCATGGTAACTTCAACTTCCTGTATAGGTCACTATTTCTAATAAAATTAGAAATGATTGCTTATCTGTGGTAGCCTCACAAATATCTGCTAATACCAGTACAAGGAATTTCAGCTGTAGCCATGGATGGTGATCTCTGCTGTACTTGAAAACTGTGTGTACCGCTCTGTATATCTGTGCCACTATTAAATTAAAAAACATATATATATATATATATATATTGAATATAGCTGTGCTGTAAAGACTTCAGAATTTGTTTGTGGCTGTGTTCAATAAAGATAAGACGTAAACCTTTTTCTGGGTTTTTTTGTGTATAATGTAATACTTTATAAAGTTTATTGAACCAATTAATTAGCGTGTCACTTTTAATTTAGCAGAAAAAAATATTTTAATATTAGGCGCTTCGGTGGGAATAGTTACAAATGTAGTATATGGTAATTAATAATGTAGAGTGATCCATAAAGTAATTCTTAGACCTCTACATTTGATGTAATCTATATCTCAATCAAGCTTTCTACCTAGTATTACCATTCAGTCTCAGCCGAGAGTCAATGTTTTTTTTCTTCCTGTCTGAGCTAAGGTTCTCAGCCTTTCACTGGATGAGAGGACACACGAGGGCAACGTGCTGGAGAGGACATGACGCTAATACGAAGGTAGAGCTAGTCGTTGCTAAATGCACTCTCACCTCTCACCCCTGTTCCTCTCTGCCGTCGCGGGAAAAATCAATAGTGCTAAGTCAGAAGGGAAATCATTCTGGGCCCTAACAAGAAGGTGTGCTTTGACAAGGCCAGGCTGAAATACACACCAGAGGAGAGATGAGACGGGTGGAATCATTCATAGGGGCTGGCAGTTCAAGGTGTCTCCCTATATAATGGGTCAGGACGATGGGGAGAGACGCTCGATAAGTGCAAATACCAAAGGTCAGATTACAATGGGAGTCACTATTCCAAAGGCAGGGCATATTCTCAAGCAAATTAGCACATCAAATAAAACAAAATGATGTCAACGTATACCACCAGCATTTTTGTTTCCCAAACGCATAGTTGCTAACTACATTTGCAACTTACATAGTTAGAACCATGCAACTGAATGATTCCAACTACAGTATGTTAGTTGCTAACAGGAGCTTTTGGAAAATACACCCCTGTGCGGGAATTTGATTGTTAGGGGAATTGTTCTTTGGTCTCCTCCCTAGAAAGCCTACATAATTCTTCAGAGAGGTAACAGACAAAATCATTTTGCATTGTAGTAGTTGTTTTTATTTTATTTTGTGAATATGACCCTATTCTCTGGAGCAGCCGTTGTAGTTTGCCTTGGTTCCCTATATTGGCCAGTGGCAGTGAGCAGTACATGTGCTCACTGCTGCTTAGTCAAAGTGATAAATGATTTGCTTATGGCTTCCGACTACGGCTGTATATCGTTGTTGTTGTTACTGGATCAAACTCCAGCATTCAATACTGTGGACCATGATATTCTTTTGGACCGGCTAGAATCTTTGGTTGGCATTTGGCATTTGGTTGGCATCTCGTGGTTTCGTTCTTATTTAACTGATCGTTACCAGTTTCTCCATGTATACAATGAATCTTCGTAGCCCACTAAAGTCAGATATGGTGTCCCACAGGAATCAATGTTGGGCCCACTACTGTTCACTCTATATATGCTACCACTTGGCAACGTTATTAGAAATCATGGTGTTAATTTCCATTGTTATGCTGATGACAGACAGTTGTATTTATCTTTTAAGCCAGTCTTCTTTAGATGACTCTCTCCTAGAC
>JAODKL010000118.1:18251810-18265518 GCA_026780765.1 Petrocephalus schoutedeni
TTTCCATTGTTATGCTGATGACAGACAGTTGTATTTATCTTTTAAGCCAGTCTTCTTTAGATGACTCTCTCCTAGACATACGGTGTTAGATAGCAATAAAATTCCTCATGTTGAATACTGAAAAAACTGAGGTACTGTTAGTTGGTCCTAAGGATGCTCAAAATAAGTTTGAAAATGTCAACCCTAGTGGTCTTCCTACTCAGCTTAAAACAGTGATCAGAGATCTTGGTGTCGTGATAGATTCATATCTATGCTTCGATGCTCACATTAGTAGTATTACCGTAGATTCCATCTACGGAACATAGCCAAGCTTTGGAAGATACTTTCCTTTCAAGATGCAGAAATACTAATACATGCCTTTATAACTTCCAGGCTGGACTACTGTAATGCCCTCCTTTTGTGTTGTGCATCTGGATCCTTTAATAGAGTTCTTACAAACACTAAAAGAAATGTCCTATGCTCCCTTCACTGGCTACCAGTCAAGTCTATTGACTACAAAATACTGCTATTAAACTACAAAGCTCTGAATGGCCTTGCAGCAGAATATCTTGGAGATCTTCTGGTCCCTTACAACCCTTCTCGCCTGCTTCGATCTCATGGAGCAGGATATCTATTAGTACCAAGAGTAGAAAGAACTACGGCAGGCTGCAGAGCATTCTCTTACAGAGCTCCGCAGCTGTGGAATGATCTTCCAATGAATGTGCGCGATTCAGGCACACTCTCAATATTCAAGTCTAGATTAAAAATGCAGTTGTTTAGTTTACCATATAGGGAATCTAGTTCTAGCTCTAGCTAGTTGCTTACTCCCAGTTAGGCCAAGAGCATGAGGTGCAAAGCTGGGTGGCGATCAGTGCCATTGGCTTTGGATGAACTGATGCGTTAGTGCTGTTACTCTAGCTTCACACTGGAGTGCTGACGTTCAGGAATTCCCCATGCCTGTGTTCACATTTGCCTCTCCCTCTTATTCATGATGCCATAGCTATATCTGCTATGTTGCACTCAACCAATTGTTTGCACTGCCTCTAGTCTCGCCTACTCTGGCTAATGCACTATTTCTTATTTCCCCCACCCCTTCTGGGGTGTGCTGCCTGGAGACCCAAGAATATGAAGATTTTCTGCCTACTCTGCATATTTTACATCTGGGGCAGGCAGGTGGTGTGCTGGTTAGGGATGCAACTGTGTAGTCAAAAGATTGCTGGTTTGAGTCCCCAACCTGCAAGTACCGCTGAGGTACCCTGAGCAAGGTACTGTCCCCAAGCACTGCTCCCCAGGCACTCACGTAGCTGCCCCCTGCTGTGTCACAATGTCACATGGGTTAAAAGCAGAGGACGCATTTCGTTGTTGTGCGCTGTGGTGCGTCAACAATGATGATTAATCACCTTCTACTTCTGGTGACACCCTGCCTGCCCTTTGCTCCTGTGATGCCATCTGAAGCAGAAACAAGCACCTACTCGCCAGTACATGCCTGCCCCTGCATAGGGACAGAAATGTCAACACCTGTACTAGATAAATTTTGATTTTCTCATTTTGTTTGGTCCAGTTGATGACTCTGCCAGCCCCTGGAGGATGGGCTCCCCCTTTGGTCTGGTTCCTCCCAAGGTTTCTTCTTGGGAGTTTTTCCTTGCCACTGTCACCTCTGGCTTGCTCACTGGGGGCTTGCGTGGGTAGAGATTAGGTGAAGCGCTTTGAGTCAATGTAATGTTGTGAAAATGCGCTAAACAAATAAAATTGTGTTCCATTGCATGTGCTGAAGTACTCAGGGGCTGCATCCTCTGAAGGACCTGGTCTTTGACGTTCAAACAGAAAGCATTGTCAAATGGGATGGTCTGGCCTGCAGATAATTTCCTACTTGCATCACCAGCTGTTCCCACCCTTACCCTTTAGCTACCAAACACCACTCAGATCACCTAGCCAGGACACACCCACTTCGCATCCACCCAATGAATCTTAGGATATGTTGGGCTGCAAAGGATCCACTGGGTGCATCCTTCGCAGAGTGGGAGAAGCATTTCTGGTTACATTTCTGGAATGCATTTGAAGAAGGCTTAGAAACAGCCTTGTCGCACTAGGACAGCCTTGTCACACTGCTGGGATACCTTCAGTCTCCAAATGCTTTGAAGGATGCAGCCCCTGAATTCGATCACAGCCTGTGATCCCAGAACCTCTATTAGAACCTGTAGTGTTGCCTTTACTTAAGCTGTTCAGTCTAGATCTTACTATGAATACTGGTTATGTATCACAGCTGAAAGAGATCCTATCACCGTCATATACTGCTAAACCCTGTTCCCAAATGATATGCCAGCATCAACGACTCATTTTTTGAAATCGGTTATATAAATCTTATACTTTAGTTTTCCCCAACATCACAGCTTCCCTGCATATAATGGCTGGCAGACAAATTAGAACGACAGTAGGTAGGACTAGACTGGGGAAAAGAAGACTTCTGGGTGTAGTATTGCAGGGGGATCAGAGAGGGTTGACTTTGGGACACTGTCCTAGGAGATGGTAACACTGGAAAATATCTTGGGCAATTCTGTGATGTCCTATATAGGCTACAGGTAGTCCCCAAGTTACGATGGAGATGCGTTCTAATGACCCCATCGTAACTTGAAAATACCCTAGCCTACCCAGGAGACTTAAAGAATGCTGATCAGGGTAGTATGGTGAGAGAGAGAGATATATGCATCTCAGCCAACATATCATACCTCCTACGTTGATAGGTTTGCCTGCTACATGAAGGTTGAAGAATTGTCGTTGTTGACACACTTCAGCAATGAAATGTGTCCTCTGCTTTTAACCCATGTGACATAGCAGGGGGCAGCTACATGAGTGCCTTGGGAGCAGTGCTTGGGGACGGTACCTTCCTTAGGGTAGCTTAGCAGTATTTGTGGGGTGGGGACGAAAAACCAGCAATCTTTCAATTACACAGTTGTGTCCCTAACCACTACACCACCTGCCTGCCTGCATGAAGCCTATTAGTAATATATTTAGAATTTTGTCATATCTTTACAATCATCGTAAGATTGAAAAATCGTAAGTTGGACCATTGTAACTTGAGGACCATCTGTATTTTCATTTTTTGTGAAGAAGGACCTACATGGGTTGTCATTAGATTGTTCCAGTTACATAAGCTAATTTATAAATTTTTATTGGTGCATTTAAAGTGGTGGCACATGACTCCAGTCTTTAGAGGTACAGTGATTTAGCTTGATCTTAGAACTGAATTAGTCACCTATTATCTCAGATGTAAATCCAGCACTAATTAAAATCACTTATAATACCTATAGGTGCTTTACACACTCATGCTTTAAAGATTTGAGCTTCCATATTTTTCAGTATTTCCTGTAGTTGGGGGGGCTGTATAACGAGACCACAGAAAGTATGCACTGTCCGTTTAGTTACTGTTTGAGTAAATTATTTATCAAGTAATCAAATGAATTGCTGCCATTGTTGACGACCCAACAGGAAATAATGTAAATCATGCTACTTAATTGTTGCTTTGTGTACAAGTGCACTAATGGAAGCCAGTGAGGCAGGTCTATCCAGGGCACTCTTTGGGGTGCAGTGTTTGAGTGCAACCACTATGTCCACATTACAACTTCCTTTTCAGATAGCTCTCATTACGGTCCCTATATGTGCCCATAAAGTACACGTCTGCATTTTTAAGTGGTGACTTGTCTGAGCCGTTGAGGTGTTGTAATGTCTCCCGTGTGATTAGTCAGTAATGGTTGGGTGGGAAAGGATCACCTCAGTTAATGGTCATGCTTGTCACCCCCTCATGTTGGAAGTGCTGGGTTAGATTCACACCGAGCACGTGTCGCCTGTTAGCAGCAGTTCGGTGTCTCCGCAGTCATCGATTGTGTTTGTAAAGGGAAGGCGGCGATATTCTGTTCCTCTCCTGGGGGAAGCTCCCTAGCAAAGCCGGGATGGATGTTGAGGGAGGCTGGCCTTTCTGCACTCTACCACTTTTAAGAGAGTCCGCACCTGAAGTCAAAAGTCAGAGAACAAACAGGATGAAGTGCGAGTCCAAGTCTGAGGTCTGCAGAGAGTAATTCGTAAAATTCTCCCAAAATGACGTTTGTCGTTCCTTTCAGTTTTTGGAGGCACAAGGGAGAATGAGCAGCTTCACAAGACAGATTAGAGGCTTGCTAATTTATGACACAGAAACAATAAAAAATCTTCCCCTTTCAATTGGAAAAGAAAACAATGTATTGAAAAGTGAAGGATGCTGCCTGCAGTTTGCTTCTGGGCTGCCCTGCACTTCACCTCCTTCCGTCAATCAAACCCCCTAATAAATAGACATGAAACCATGGCATGAATAAATAGACATGAAACCATTTGCCCACGTCACCCTTGTGAAAGGAAAAATCATTTTTAATATCCAAATAACAATACAAATTTTAAATGGTTAGTATATTTTATTATTAGGAATTTTATTATTTTATTTCATACTGCCTTATAGGAGATGCAATTATAATGAAATTTTGTTTGAAATCAATTGCTTGCTTCCTCTTGGCTTAACATTAAGTGAAGTATGCACTGGATCCAATCTGGGATAAACTTGCATCATTTCTAACATCTTTGCATTGGTAAAATCTGATTTATTAATATATAATTATTAGTATAAGCCCTATGTCTTTATTATTTAGAATTGATCAATAATTCTCAACCAATAGTTTTATATTTAGATTGATTCCCCCTCTCTAAACTGCCTGTCTGTACCATATTGAGTTGCATAGCATCATATCCTTTTGCATCGCACTGTATTGTGTTGAATGCTATTGTGTTGAATCAAATTGTGTCTAATCTAACCACACCACAACAGGGGAGAATCATATCATATCTCATTGGTTGGCAATGCATGGAAACGTATATCACATCAGCCTCAGTGATGGAGATGTGCATCTCTACTCTGGGATTTGGATGTTGTAACATCCTAGGGGAAAGAGTACAATATGAAGTATGGCCAAGCATGTTGATGGCTCTGAGTGTGCACCCCGCGACACACTGCCATCCCCTCTAGGGGACTCCCTGCCTCACCAGGATCCTGTAGCAGACACATTTCTATGAATGATGGCTGGATTTTCAGTTCATGTGGATTTTGTTTCTAAACAGTAATTTTCTTCAGATAATTTATCCATCCATCTGTCTGTTTTGTCTTCCTTCCTTTGATTCAGTGCCGGGTCACAAGGGCGGGCTACAGAGTATCCCAGGCAGCGTAGGGTGTAAATCAGAAGAAGTGCCTGCTCGTGGCACACACACCCAGCCATACACTATGGGCAGTTCACCTAACTTCTTTTTAATTTACTGACATTACTTTCTAATGTAGCCTGTTAGCTTGTTATCTGTAATGACCTTTGCACTGAGCAGGCCAGGTAAACAGCAACAAGCGGAACCCTTGAGCATGTGACCAAGAAGCCAACCAAGAGTCGCAGCACTGAAACGGGCTGAATGAAACACATGACCAAGACTTCTGGGGTGTAAAACTCGTGGAGTGGTTGAAGAGACAGCGCTTCACTGTGCCGACCAGCAGGGTGCTGAGTTCAGGGAAATAGTGCGACTGGAAGGGGGGGGGGGCATTTCAATGCATAAATGCTGGTGTAGGAGCAGCTGGTAGGAAGGGGGCAGATGGGCCTGTCAACCAAGGTAATCAGAAGCCCCCATGAGATTCTGATACAGCATTTGCACCCCCTTAGATGTTACGCAGATAGTCAGAGGGGACTAGGTGTACTGCTCATCTTTTTGTGTTATTAGTTACATACATTTGAGTAGGCCAATTGATGATTATGCATATGTTTTTCCCTATACGTCGGTAGATAATCGAAAAATCTGTTATGGCCAGGAAACACACACAACCACCTCAGTCAGGAGTATGATCTGGCAGTGATCTCGTACTGATTTCATAGGTTATCCCATACTATGAGACTTCTGCGATACCACTGCAAGATCAGGTTGAAATCATACATTGACCAGGCGTCAATCTCATAATTTTATCTCGTACTGTGAGATCATCATGATACCCATGCGATATCATGTTTATTATCTATAGATGAAAGACATGCATAAAATATGTTGACCAAATGTATAGGTACATATATTGTTTATTAAACACTCCACAAGTGTGTTTCAGCTCCTAATAACAAACAAAATTATTTGTTTGCCCAGACTTGTATATGCACATAGGAATGCTTCTCTTCATTGACCCCATCTTGATCTCCATAGCTTGGGGGGGATCACAGTGCAGGGTCAACTAACACACAGCACCCCGGGAGCTGGAGGGCCTTGATCAAGGGCCCACAGGCATGTTACTGTTCTGCTGAGGCCAGGGCTTGAACTGGCAAGCTTTTGATCACAAGTAAAGGGACCAGTGAGCCCAGTTAGCCACTCGCTACCCAAACATGTTGAATATGCAAATTAATATACACCTCAGTGGGCACAAACACATGGAATAGATGAAGAAAAAGCAGTTTTTCAGCACATGGACAGGTTATTTGATGTCACGGTGAGATCATTATGAGATTAGGATTTGAGCTCATATATTTACATATTAATGACACTGTAGTGAAATCTAATATATAACATGCACTGACTGGGATAGGTTTATATTCATATCTTTGCAGTGACCATCCAGTCATTGAAATTGGGAAAAACCCAATATCAGCAATGATAACCTTAACCCCTACCCAGCCCTAACCTTAATCATAAGTAACCAGACCAAATACAAAACATCTGATATTTTTAGTTTTTGATTGCAGTCACAGATTTTTTATAAAATTGAGGTTCCCTCTTTGGGGACTGAAAAACTGGTCACCACAATGTTAAAATGACAGATTTTTTTCATATTAGGGGAATAGTTGGTAATAGTCCCCACAAGGTAATTATACACAGCACACACACACACACACACAAATATCCTGCTGACTATGTGGCTGTTTGTTAGCACAGGAGTAGCTGGTGGAGCCCGCAGCAGTCTACCTTCCGGGGGGTATGTGGCCCTGTGGGTTACGATAAGAGCTGGTTTGAATTACATGGCTGACTGAGTGGTCAGATCTCCACTGGGCCCTTGAACAAGGCCCTTAACCCTCAAAACTGCTGCAAAGCCACCAGATAGATGGCTGTTAAATAAATATGACATAAAAATGACAGGTAATAAGAGAGATTACTTATTTTCCTGTCATGGAGATTGTATGCAACTAACACACAAAATGACTGAAAAGTATCTCCTGATCAATCAATAGTTGAATGCCAAAGTCGGGATCCTGCTCGGGGCATCTGACCTACCTTGTGCCACATGTGCGCACTTAATTAATTTTTCTAACGTTAAACTATCACAACGGTATTGAAGCATAAAAGGCTCTCAGACGGACGTAAGTGTCCCGTTCGTCCCTCGCCTTCCTTCCTGCTTCGGACCGGGCTTGGTCTTAACACTGAATAGATTGTTGGCACATCGGGATGAGCGAGAGCTCATCATCAGGCAGACTGTGAGGCTGGCCAGCGGAGCCTCCATTAGTGCTAATGGACAGGCAGACCTGACGTCTCCGGCATTATTGCTAATGGAGACACTGCTGACAGCAGAGGTGGCTCCTTTAGTGCGGAGGAAGCAGGCAGCAGCCGTGGTGCATGGGTGTGTTAGCTGCTATTACTGCCTGGGGAGGGAACAACAGCTATCTCTGTGTGTTTCTATGTCTATATGTCTGCCATGTGAGGAAATACCGGCCAATAAACATGCAGAATAGAGGCTTCCTGTCTGCCCACTGCGTGCAACAACTTACAGATTTCTCCATCTGAGTGAATATTTTTAATGATACCCTTTCAAAGTGTATCCCTCAGTCAACTAAATCTAAATGCTGATGTTGACACTAAACCGTCGTCTTTTGCAGATTTCTTACATGAGTGCCACAAAGAAACATCTGTTGTATCCTTCAACAATGGGGTACATTCACATTAAGACTCCTTACTGCATAGTCTTTATGTCAATTGAATTGCTGATAGAATACATTGATATTGTCAAGCATCTCACATGACTTTAAACTACATCTAAGCCTCTCTATAATTTTAATCAAAGGCAGTGAACAGAGATCAGAAGTGCCATCACCCATAAACCTTCAGTCCACTCACCGACCAAAAACCCTCGAAACCTTAACTAGCTTAACAACTACTAGAAGCTAGTATCACTAAATTGATAATAATATTAATATAAAGGTTAGCATTTGGCAATAATAATTGATGAGAGCTTGTTTTAATAGAACAATTACCTCATATACCACTTTAAAACATTCAAAAATAACATTGAATATTATGTGTCTTTCTAAAAGGAAACATTTATTTATCATTAAGATTTGATTTCAGAGACTAAAACAGGGAGGGGGTGTGCATTTCCAGAAACCTTTCGAATCTGGGTACCAGACATTTCAGTCCAGTAGCTCCTCTGAGGAAAACGGCTCCTATCAATCATGATTTCCTTCTGTGGCTCGCTAACCATGGGCAGGGTGACCTTGTACCTGCTCTCTGTCACAGTTACCACACAAATACACACATATCCATGGGGCTGGTTCATATTCCCGCCTCACAGATTTTCCTACTTTAGTGGAAAGATAGATAACACGTACACGATCTGTTCTGATGACAGCTGTTAGCATGATGTGTGTATATTATACGATCTTCAAGCTATAACTAGCCATTGGACATCCTAAAATAGTACAGACAGCTACTCTGGAGCTTTATATGGAAGCAAATATTTGGATATTGGATACTTTCCACTGTCTCTCTGGGACTCCATATCATGATGTGAAAGAGGCCTTCAGAAAGATAAACAGGAAGTGATGTAAATAGTAAGGTCACTAGACTCCCCCATCATTAAGAACAGGCAGTGGCTCCACCCACCTCACATTATAAAGTATTTTGCTTTTATACAGATTATAATTAAGCACTTCACCTTATTGCTGTTCCTGTTGCTTTTCCCAGTCTCTCCTTTCCTTTATTTTGGGCTCGAGGAACAGAGGCATGAACTTCTGTTACTCAGTCTATCACTCAGATGACACTCTGGAGAGTCTTTTGTTCTGAATGAGCAAAAAATTGCACCCACAAAATAGAGGTTCCCTGCCTGATCGATTCCCTCTAACAACTCTATTGATTAGCTGCAGTAACATTTTTCATTTATTAATTATGAACAAGATGTTCTTGGGATTTGTCTGGCTCTCTCGGTGTCTGGTGAGAGCCATGGATGCTAAAGGCTGCAAGAAAATTCAATTCTAGAAGCAGGTGGCAAAATTAACAGTGTATATGTCTACAGTAAACAGGGACATATTAGCATGGTCAGCAAGCCCTGGGCTATTTTCTATGATGGTGTAGTTGTCAATTCTTTTTTTTGCTGGTTCTGAACCGTCCGACTGGTCCATTTTTCTGATGGTGGGGACAGAACAGTAGGACATACACTCCACCCTCTACGTATAAAAAGGGTGCCATAATCAAGGCACACTGAATCCATTTATGACTGCAGATACCTGGAGAGAGCTCTCCAACAAAAACTTGGCCGCTAGTTTGTGGTTGTTTCTGAGCGACGCACTCATTGGAGGTGAGCCCAGTAATATTGCCACCTCAAAAAATAGTGTTACTGTTTGCTACTACAGGGCCCATAGGAAACTAGAACGACAGTATCGATAAGCTAAAGCTTGGAGACAACATCAAGCCAGTAAAACAGCACCGCTGGCTGGTGGCCACAGTAATCCAAAACTCATCCTAAATCTATATGGCACATGGAGATCAAAGCTGCTGTGACACTTCGCAGTCCATTTATACTTCCCTGATTTGTATCTTTCAGGAGGAGACTCACAGAGTTTGCTTTACACTGACACAATGCATAGTGTATAGTGAAAAAATGTAGATGGAAAATTTTGAAATCTCCACCTGTGATGGGAAATAGAATTGTAATGCTCCGCATGCTTTACATAGGCGGAGTATGTTCTCAGAATATGTAATCTATTAAAATTAAACGACATAGCATTATGATTATAAAACACAAGGAAAGAGCAAATGTTTTGGGGGAGGTAAGAGGTCTGCAAATGAGCCCCTCAGCAGACCAGTAACCATACTGATAACATGATAAAATAGCTCGTTGTGTGTTTGGGTGGGCATAGTCATCAGAGGGCAACAGCTCACCTCTTACAGCTTAGCAAATCAGCCTGTTTTAGTTAGACTGAGGGGTGCCCATAAAATCATCCCATTCCGCTCTCTAGTCCCCATGTGCCTTTGGTCTGTTTGCCAATGAGAAGAGCCAGTTTTTTCAGGATTCTTTTGTCCATCTGCCAGCCAGAGTGCTGCAGTACATCATCAATTTTATCCGTGGCATCACCCCTCTCCAACAATCAAACTCTCCTTGCCATCTACTCTGCTGACCTTCAAAGGCCAGTTTGTTTTCCAGTCTTTCCCACCACTGTGCCCCTTACTAAATCACAGCAAGCATTTTTATGGTGCTTACAACAGCAGGGACACATGAGTGATATGTTTTGGCTTTGTCATGGCCAGGTAGAAATTACTCTTTAAACTGATTCTGAAATCAATAAAAAGCTTTGTACAAACTGAAAGAGGAAATAGCTGGAAAACTATCAACCATTGCCAACAGAACCCTGTAACTCTCCTCCTGTGTGATGTTTTTCCATCTGTCTTCTAACTGCTTTTCCTGGTCAGGGTCAGAGAGGAGCCTATTCTAGGCAGTACAGGGCACAAGGCTGGGGTACACCCTGGATGGGATGCCAGTCCATCACAGGGCATAAGGCTGGGGTACACCCTGGATGGGATATACATGTTATGTGTCCTTGTTGTTAATAAAGCGATCACTCTGTCTATGCCCTGCTGCCCAACCAGGTAAACATTTAATTACCATTTAATTAGTGATCTAAGAGTTTTACAATCTTGTGTTAAGAAAGACAGTTGGTATAAATCTGTGCTGAATGGTAAAACAGCTCACAACTCTTAACTTTCTAAGATGTGTGAGAGCTTATCTCTTAATTTCCAACACTTACAACTAATGTACATTTCTAAGTGTGCCCCTCTGCTTTCCTTGACATGCATCACAGATAATTGACAGTCCTATGACAGCAGTGGACATAAGTGTGTCTCAAGGACAGGGTTATATAGGAATCCCAAGGCTTGACAGCTGGCTGAGAGTCATAATTTGATGTCTTACCCTGACCAGGATAGAAGATGGATTGGATGCAGTTTTCATGCCTTACAGCATGCCAACATAATGAAATAAGCTTGTAATTGTTTAGTTTCCTCTAAAAACATTTTTTAATTCAAAGAGACATTGTTATAGACTGGTATGTTTGCTGTCGTGACCATGAATTTTGTATACGTCTAAAATGACATACAGGCCTTCTAAAAAAGCATTCTAGGGATTTTTTCAGTATGCTGTGTGTGAAAAAGATACAAGGTTAAGGGAGCTTAGCTCCTTTTCTAATTGAAAAAGTGTGTCACGGTGTCATTGTGTTTAGAGTAACTGTGTTATTATGGGCAATAAGCAAGCTCTGGAGATGTATTGTTCACCTGCAAAGAGGTTAATTAAGTAGCAAGCCTTCAAACAAGAAGGTTAACCATATCTCTGATATGTGTGACCTCTTTCCTAAAATACATGATTTACCATGGTCTGGACCATTAATCACAGTACAAAAAAATAATTTACAATTTGCTGACATGCAGTTAGCAATATGTGTAGCCACATTCACTAATAAAGATTTTATCTTTTATGCTACATCCTGACATCAATTCTTCTCAAACTATTGGATCTGAGCAATAATTTTAAGTTGTTAAATAATACAATAGGCCTACATGCAATGGACAATGAAATTGGAACACCTGGTTTTAGACCACAATAATTTATTAGTTTGGTGTAGAGCCTCCTTTTGCAGTCAATACAGCATTAATTCATCCTGGGGATGACAGATACAGGTCCTGCACAGTGGCCAGAGGGATTTTGTTCCTCTTGCAGAACAGTGGCCAAGTTGCTACGTGATGGTGGTGGAGGAAAACGTTTCCTGACTCGCTCCTCCAAAACATCCCGAAGTGGCCTGATGATATCCTTCGTCTTGCACTGTACTGTCCAGCTTGGGTGATCACCAGTATGATTCTAAAAACTTGTGCCCAAAAAGGAGAAAGGAGGACCAAGGGATGCAAGAGGATTCCACATGCCAGATGTCACAAAAACATAAATGCAAGCACGCCTGTCCTCAACATTCGTGTGCTTCGCACTTTTTCCCGTGATTGGGGGTTGGAGAGAGTAGCACTATTTGTTGAAGGGGCGGTGGGTAGGGGGGAGGGAAAAAGGAGGACAGGGAAGCTTAAAGGAGGACAAGGGGGGTTAATGGAGGACAAGGGGGCCAAAAGGAGGCCACCCAACAGCAGTCCAGACAGAGGGCTGGAAAAATGTCCAGACAAAATCCAAATGAATATTCACCCTGTGTCCAATGGTTTCTGGTAGCTTCAGACAGAGGAGATGATATTGTGGGTCAGACAGTCTTGTATGGGGTAAAATGAGCTTTAGTGAAAGCTTTTAGTGCTGTTATTCTGTAGAATAAAAACTGTACCATGGCAGAAAAACATACAGCCCTCAAATTTGTCATAAAAAGCCTGTTCCTAAACAGTACTTCCCATTAGTATATCAGCACAAAACATTCATTAATCTCTTTCTAGACGTACCATAAACATAATTATTTATTAATGAAATTCCCATATCCTGTCTGGAAGTTCATAAAAGAGTCATACCACAGCCAAACAAATTAAAATGATTGTCAGATGCATCATACAAGCAATATGCTCTAAATGTGATGGCATGGGAACAGTAGACGCATGGGTTAATTTGATGAATGGCTTCATTGGTATAAAGCAGTTGTCAAGATTTTTGCAGAAAAATTATTTAGAGGTTAGCTTTAATTTCAATCATTATTACATAATGTTGCTTATTGCATATTTGCATGTTATTTAACAAGGAAAACCTGTTGTTTCCTTTAGTCATTAAAAGAACCAGGCAGCACAAAGTCATGCTGATGTAACAGAGAGGTATGCCAATTATTATTTATTCATAGCTCAGTCCATTTGTAAGGCATTACATACGGATGTTCGTTTTCTATTTTTTATTTGGAGCTTCTCTGATATTTTCTAACAGTTTTTACACATTTAAAAGACAATTTTAATTGGAAATAATGTAAACAAAAATGTGGCTATTCGATGTGTAGTCTTTGTTTATGGTTTTGGAGTTTGTTTTGAAATGCAGAGACCCAACTGGGTGATTGTTATAATGGAAAGATGTTGCCAGTCTTTCTGAAAGCGTAGAAAGTGTCCAGGAACAGAAATTAGAGAGGAATATTTGTCCAGGTGAACCTTCACTGGAGCACATGAAGAAATTAGGAATCCAAGACGATTCACTTAAACGGTGCTTAGAGAGAGCGCTCAGTGGGGAGTTTATTGTGGAGAACAGTAAGCTGTTCTGCTTCTACATGAGGAATAAGCAGTTTTTCTGCTGTTTTATAGAATGACCCACTTCCGTAAGTGCTAAAAGTGGGCCATCCAGTACCAACAGCAGGTCATCTAGGTAGAGAAAAGGTTTGGATTAGTCGTGTTTACTGGCCAGAAATGAATCCTGACAATATGGATTTGAATATGGATTTCATTTCTACTTCATGTGACTGATGTAACATCATTCAGGATAGCGATG
>JAODKL010000118.1:18270427-18317907 GCA_026780765.1 Petrocephalus schoutedeni
CATTTCACTGCATGTTATATCACTGTATGACTATGCATGTGACGAATAAAGAATCTTGAATCTTGAATCTTGAATCTTGAAGGTAAGATAGAACTTTAGAAAATTAGAAATAGCCTGCAGTCCGCATTCCTGTCTTAGCATTTTCAGATTTTTCATTAATTATTGTATTTGTATTTGTCCTTCCAGACCTCTAGGGAAACGAGGCAGCTGAAAACTGATCACCATTTAATGCAATTTAGCTGGACAGATGTTCAGTGGAGTTTTTAAGATAGATAACCCCCCCCCCCCCCCTCGAGTTTCCAGATATGTGATTGAAAGGTCCATCTAACAGAGGCAGCAAAGCATAATCAGGTCTAGTACAGCTCGAGTGCTTGCAGCTGAGGGAAAGAAGCATGGTGTCACACCAGGATGAACACATCTCAACCAAGGGTATAACTTTCCCATAAGCTTTGCTGCACTAGTGCTGATACCCATAGAAAGAATAAATTATCTAACAGAATTAAAACGTTCTAAATTTTTATCGTGTGAATTTCGAGCTGCACAGTAAAGACGGAGCAGAGCTGTATGCTGCCATTTTATCATCAGTGTCAATATCAGAGTAAGTGGTCCTTGAATAATGTGCTTATATAGCATTTAATTAAACAACACCGAAACTCTTGCTGCAATTATTTTTTCCATGTTATATATTATACCAGCTTAGCTGCTGATTAATTGCATTCTGGTCCCTTGCCCCCCACTACATTATCCTTCGTTCGGCTGAACCATGAAAAGTTTCCATGACCATCCATCCTATTGTGCACTGCAAACGTGCATACACAAGTACAGTATTCTCTCACTTTCCAAGGTGCTGCGGGTAGTTTAAATAATAAAGTACAGTATATAGCCTTTAATCACCGTTCATTATAATGATAATCTTGTTGTTGCGAATATCATATAAACTCGTTTGTTTTGATAAATTGTTGATCAATTTCATTATTGTGGAAGATCCTTTGTGTTGGGTTTAATTTTCGGCTCAGTCTCCTTTAAGTATAGCACGGAACTCATGTAAATTCGCAGCCGCCTAACAAAACCATTAATTCAGCAGCTGGGGTTTTCTTGCGATCCCGGAGACAGCAGCCTTATGTGAAGATGCGGGCAGCAATGGGAGGACTTAAATGCGCAGAATTGCTCAGATCGCGACCAGCTGCAGTCTCGGCCATCAGCATTTTTTTAATCGGGTTTGTGTAGGATTGTTTCGGACGCTTTATTGTGCGGTACCGATCAGGCAGCCTCCGCCGGTGAGTCGCAGCACGCCAAGATGGTCCGCATCGCTAGCGCGGTGGTCTTCTCCATGTTCAGCGTGGTTTTGCTCATCGTGTCCTTCCTCAGCTACGTGTCAATCAAAAAAATATATATATTCACGACCCCGAAATATTCACACGCAACGGGGATGTATATGTTTCATGCTGGATTTCGGTAAGTGTTATTTAGTCTATGAAACCCGTAAACGTTTGCGCTACATTAAGTATTTCTGTTTATTTATATAGGCATAAGTGAAGCTGTTTTATGTGCACTTCAGACGCGTGAGTCAGTTGGCTAAGTTATTAAATGAGTTGCTTCTGGCAGAAGTGCATTGCAGTCTGCGGCGCGCCGATTCGCGAGTTTTGCCCTTCCTGAATGCGATTGGGAGAGTGTGATGACCTTCTCATTTACGAGAGAGAAGAAAGGGCTAACAGATCTCGGATCAGACTTACAGGATTATATATCACAGCGAAAGTAACTTCTTTATTAGTGAATTCAGAAGATCTCACTTAACAGACATGCACGTCTCAGCATATGTACATTTATTTTAGTTGAATACAGTTTAAATATCATAAATATCATAATTACTGGAAACAATTTTAGATATTTCTTTTCCCCTAAAGGAATAAACTAAATAATTACTGAATTAATAATTTAAAGAAAGGTCACGTAAAATGAAATATGCCCCTACTGAACAAAATTTTCGTTCTATATCATAAAAATTGCGAGGCCAGAATGCAAAGTCAGCAGTAATGCTATGGTTGTTTCAGCTGCGAGATCTCCTTGGTGCTGGTACATTGCCAAAGTCATTTTCAGGAACGAATCATTTTCACACTCGATAGGACAGGTTTTGTGGAGGAGGCCATATTAAACATCAAAATTAAAGTATGCTTTTTTTACTATTTTGTTATAATAGTAATTTCGATAATGTTATCATGTCCTGGAGGGGGGGCGAGCCAGCTGACCTTGGACCCCTAAAGGTGTTTTTTCTCCATACTTGGGAGTTTTTGGTTCCTCTCCTCCGTTGTCGTCTTTCTTTACTTCTCTTTCATTTCCTCTTACCTGTTTTGAATTCTGTCTTAATGATGTAATCAATCAGAACACACCCATGTAAAAGCCTTGAAGCCTTGGAAAGACTTGTGATCAGGATTTCCACATTTTAAAATAGCCATCAATATTTAATTAATGAATGAACTGAGAGAATCACTGATGTAAATAGTCGATCAGTGATTTAATTTAGCATCTGTTTTCTGAAGCGACCTCCGTTTGCATGGTGATGAAAGGTCTGCTTTCTCCAGGACACAGTTTGCCTTGAAGTTCCTCGAGCAGTCCTTCATCCCACTGACCACCACAGAGGAAATGCAGAGCGCTACGCAGTGGAGGTTTAACCAGACCGCAATCACGCAACAAAGGTGTCCGAATGCCCCGAACTTTCCCCTGCCAAATTTGCATCGCGGCCATGCTCTGTGCTTCTTCTTTGTAGGTGTTTTGCTAAAAGTCAGTGACTGAGGTGTTGTGGTACGGCAGTCCTAATATTTACCGCCGGTTTGAATGGTGACATGTTATTTTGTTAATATTTGGCTGCTGTGGGCCATTACAACACGAAACAATGTGAATCAAGCCTAACGTACTTGTATGTCTTGCAGGGAAGAGATCTCTCATTACGTTGATGTGCCAAATAACTTCTCCCTGACTAAGGACAGGGTACGTGTGGGCCAGCTGATGCACTATGACTACTCCAATCACAAGTATGTCTTCTCCATCAGCAGTAACTTCAAGTCACTGCTCCCCGACTCTTCGCCCATCCTGAACAAACATTACAACGTGTGCGCTGTGGTTGGCAACAGTGGCATCCTCACGGGCAGCCGGTGTGGGCCTGAGATTGACAAATTCAACTTCATCTTTCGCTGCAACTTTGCCCCCACAGAGACCTACCACAGGGACGTTGGACGCAAAACAAACATGACCACCTTCAACCCCAGCATCCTGGAGAGGTACTACAACAACCTGCTGACAATCCAGGACCGCAACAACTTTTTCCTTAGGTTAAAAAAGCTAGAAGGGGCAATCCTCTGGATCCCCGCTTTCTTCTTCCACACGTCAGCCCCCGTCACACGGACGCTTATTGACTTCTTCATCGAACATAAGGAGCAGCTGAAGGTGCAGCTGGCTTGGCCAGGAAATATCATGCACTATATCAATAGGTAAGCCTGTAAATATCATTTTAACACAGACATTTTGACTGACACTAATTGACACCATGTCGAATTGCACTTGTAATCTGTACTTACAATGATATATGTACATACATGATTTTATCATGATTACGTCATTATAATATTCTAGGAAATAAATTATAAACCACTGTACCATTGTACCTTTGCTTGTCACTGGGGCTGTACCCTCAAGGGGCTTGTAATTTTTAAGATACAGAAATGGACTATGAGGTACTGTTTTGTACCATTGAGGGTACATTAATGATGTTTGTACCTTGGGGATTCATTTCTGTACAATATACGGTGCAATTACCTACAGCTAAGGGTACAATTGGCAGACCCTCGAGGGTACAGCCCCAGTGACAAGCAAAGGTACAAATTGGTTCCCTGTTTTCTGAGAGTGTAGCTGCTACAGTAATACTGATTATGAAATAATGGTTTAGGTTACTTGTAGTACAATCTATGTGATCTTAAATTTTTTTAAACTTTTTTATTACATGCAGGTCAATAGTAATCACATTGTATCTCCTCTTTTGCATCCCTGTATAAAATGGTCATGAAGGCTTATTGAATGATATAGGTGTACAGTAACTATACTGAAAAATGACCCACGTCACAGAGCTACTTCATGTTTGGTATGTGTTAGCTGTGTTACCTTGAGCTATTTCTAAAATGCATTCAAAGTTGAAAATGTGCCACAGGTGCACAAATATGACACATCTATGCCGACAGCCGGTTTCTTCTGTCCAGTATTAGGGCAGCTGGAGAAAAGTGTTCTTTGTCATTGTGGAATATCTTCCTATCCCCTTATACAGCTACTGGAAGACTAAGCAGCTTTCCCCCAAGCGCCTGAGCACGGGGATCCTCATGTACACGCTGGCCTCAGCTATGTGTGAGGAAGTTCATCTCTATGGCTTCTGGCCCTTCGGCTGGGATCCTATCTCTGGCAAGGGACTCCCGTACCACTACTTTGACAAGAAAGGGACCAAGTTTACCACCAAGTGGCAGGAGTCCCATCAGTTGCCTGCTGAGTTCAAACTCCTACACACATTGCACACTGAAGGAGTGATCCGGCTAAGTGTCACCCCCTGTGCTTAGGGAGCTACGGGAAACCTCGCACGGTCTCGTTTTGCACTCCCCAATGCCACCTTGCGAAACCAGCTTTACTAACATAAAAAAGCACACCTTCAGAATTTTTCCTAGTATATTTTTTCAGGGACTGAATCATCTGCAATACCTCCGATTTTAAGATGTAGCACACAAAATAACTTAAAGAGTAAAGATTTGAGTTAGAAGAGTTCTACTAAAGCAGGGACACAGAACGATATATAAAATTAAGATGAACTAGCAAAAAAAAATACGATTAAAAAAATACCTTTATTGCTTTTGCTAATTTGATAAGTAAGCAAAACTGTAGCACGGATACTTTACATTTGTTCCCAGAGGGTACTTGAATGATCTATATGCAAACTAAGTGCTTTGAAGTAAAGATTCCAATACACGCTTTGGAACTCAGTCTTAGCTTTATATTAACAAAACGCTTCATCATCTCTCATACACAAGTGCTTAACTATCTTCTTGGTGAGAGGATCTATATATGAATATCCATCCATCCACTTATCCTTGGTCACAGCGGGGCCTGGAAGCACAGCTGCACAGGGCGTCCATCCTATATATACTTAAAATCAAGCAGAACAGACAATAGAAATATGTACTAATATACAATCTACTGCTAAATGAGGTCAGAATAAAAATATGTGCTTTGCATGCTACAACAACTTTATCTCTGCTTATTGGCTCAAAAAATTTCCATTAGATATAGAAATATATTAAACTGTCAGCTACGAATAAGGTAAATTCAGGCTTTCACCTGGAACTGAAAGGTAGTCCACCGGAAGAAATACACTTTTATGGCCTGAACAACATGCCTCAGTCTCATTGTATTCTCTGGCTGTTGCACTGTGTTCATACACTAAGGTTTAATTTATTTTGTCTGTCCCTTAAACAATGCTCCGTGATGTGTGAAAACTGCTGGTATTGGGAAGTCCTGCAGTAATTTTAAGGTATTTCATTAATGTAACCATAAAACTTTCTCAGAGAAAAAAAAATGTAGAGCGAGGATAATTTGTCTAGATTCTAACTTGTTTTGTTTCAGAGACAACATTTAATGGAAGCTTGGGACTCTGATCTTTTCTTTGATGTCATTTGCGTTTTTGAGTATTGTCCAGAATGAGTAACTGCTGGCGATGTGCATCTCAAGTAAGTTATTAATTTTAATAATTTCTTCACTTTTTACCTAATCTGGATTGACAAATGACTCCTCTTCTAACTGAGTTACTTCTTCAGAGAGATGCCCAAAACCCAGCCAACAAAGGAGAGAAGAGCACTGAACCTCCAGCATTCTCACCCTCCCAACGGAAAGCCCAACAAATGTTACTTCTGTACCAAACCCATGTACGCAGTGCAGCATCCACCCTGCTGTAACTGGAAGTCATCTTTATTATCATATATGTGTTTTTTCCTTTGCAATCTTCCATGTAGAGTAATATATATTTCAGTTATGGTTATTTGGTCATTTTCAGCTCTATAAATAGTCGTTAAATAATATATTACTTATTCACAATCATGATGATAATACCTTTATTATTTTTTGATCATAGTTTGAGATCCGTGATCAGAAAAAAAAAATCTTTAAAATCTTTATTTTTGTATAATGATTGCATAATAATCTGAACGAAAACCTATGATGATTGTTTTAAGAGTGCTCATGTACATTTTTCTATATGTCACAGAAGAAACATTTCTGTTAGATGATTGTATTTTTACCTTAAAATTTCCAATTCGTTGTTGAAAATGTGTTATGTAAAAAAAGTTATGTATTAAGGAGAATATGTAAGCAATAATTTATAGAAATTCATGATTGTATAGACTCTATACTTTAGGCGTACTCTAAGTGAAATGTTAATTTTAGTAATGACCCCTGAGTAATATTTCTATAACAGTTCATTAGCAGAGTCTAGTCTAAAACAAAGTCGGAGAAGCTTGCAATAGGTAATATTTGTTATTATCCCTTATTAATGGTAATCCTGTCATGTTACTTCCTGCAGATGGTATGCCCTAGAAGAAGCCACTTTTAGATTTTTAGGTTTGTGGATGGTTATTTTTATTTATTTATTTATTGAAACCTGCTATTGTAATAATCATTGTAGATTTATGTACTTTTCTGGTAGGCTTGGTAGACAAATTGCCATCTTACATCTGGTTTGGTTATATTAATCAATTTAGCAAAAATCTTATCTATGCTAGAAAAATTACATTTAAGGCATATAAGCCCATGATGCCCAAATCACTAATTCACCACTTTTCATTAATTCCATTACTCCTCTCCCTGTAAACAACTGTAATTTTAAATTGTGGCAGAATGTGGTGAAGGGCTGAATTATTTCATTGTACAAATTAGAGCTAATTTCAATTAACTTTGTAACTTAGTCACTTTAAATGCACTCCTGCCTTAACTCCTACATGCAGCCTTCAGGGAAACATAGATTTAGACCTTGCTCCAGCTGTTGCGCCTATGAGATCACTGAATGTGTATTTGTTTGATAAATCTTCATAATATTCACTTGCTGATTAAGACATTTTTTTAAAAAAATATTCAGTATGTTACCAAATGAAAAAAAAAACACAAATTAGGTAGAAAGCCAATTGCTATTTTTCATTCTTCATTTCTAGAGGCACCATGCTTATCCCATTTAAATAAGAAATTATGTATAATATTGTATTCATGGGGACATGTCAAACTAACTTGCTATAGTATACTATTCAGAATAATGTCTTCTATTAATATGTTATGATATTTATATACAAACTAACTGTAGTTCAAATTAAAGCTCCAGTTATTTGGATCTTTTACATACATATAAATCTCAGCAGTGCATATTTAGAAACAATCGGAATCTTCAATAGGAATGTAACACTTTAGTACTATGCACAATCCGTACCGAATAGCATAACTAATAACACTAATAATATAATGATAATGATACTACAATAACATGATTAATGGATTTGAAAAAGACTGATATGTAACATTTGGAATGTTGATTGCACATGGATTATCTTAACTGTTGCACTTTTTGTCAAGAAATCCACCAGTTCTGCAGTAATAGCTGATGCAAAAAGTTATAGTCGAAACAAAAATCTCCTGCTTAAATGACGAAACAAAAATATATTGCACTAATAAAATTCCAAGCATCCATCGTTGGACCATTTATCCGGTATAGGGTGCATAGGCCCCTAGCCTACCTCAGATAGCACTGGGTAAAAGGCAGCCAAACATCTTGTACAAAATTATATTGCAACTTTTTTGTAACACTCCTTTCAATTTTTACATCAATGTAATGGGCTCAGGTAGCAAATGCTGGAATACTCTAACACTGAATAGTATTCAATGATCGCTGTCCATTTCTAGTATTATTTATAGTACTTTTTAGAAATACTTTCAATATACAAACCATATAGCTTTAAATTAAATTACCTGATGTTTTGTCCAATTTGTCAAAGATATGTTGAATTATTTTCAGCCTTCTGAGTTTTAAAAATAAACATTGTCTATACATTCTATATGAAACCTTATGTCACTACTCTGTGTCTATTTTCAGATTTTGTGACTGTTCAAAAAATGTTCTACCATATCAGCCCACCAGTTGTGTACACCAGTTCTTTTTTATTAATAATTTTAATATTAATAAAAGTATTGTTCAAAATTAATAACTGAAGATGTGGTTAACTATTACTATATAATTGTTTTAGATATAGCTATGTATCATTTGTAAAACAAATTTATTTTTCGAATACGTGGAATAGATAAAAGGTGATCGTAAGTAAACAGGCCTACACTTTTGCACATGAAAAGTCCACGTTATTTTCAAATGACATTTGCCTTAAAGCAACACGGAAATATAGTTGAATATTGGTAATAGATGTATGTTTTTTATTATCATTAAAACATTCGGAAATATTTATGTGCCACCAAATTCGTTTCCAAAATACATTTGATTCATCAATAACGCGACTAACGCCGACTTGGAAGGACTCTCGTCCTTGTCATATTTCACAGAAAAAAATACGACTATTGTTTCATCACGACAAAATAAATGAAAATATTCGTTTTTAAGAAGTTGTTTCCCTTGATTTTAATTCGATTTAATTCGCGGATAAAAAATTATTGATTTTTCTTTTATCGGTAATATATGGATTTTATAATCGATAAATGACACTGGATAACGGAATTAGAACGTGATTTCTCGCGATTTTTATTCTACTGAATTTAAAGCATGATATTTATTTATTTAACTATTTTCTCGGGGGAAAAGAGCGTTATACGACGTTGTGTCACTCCATAATCAACAAACAATTATGCAGTAAGTATTTAGTGTTTATTTTTCTTACTATTTGGTTACTTGGTATTGTAATAACTTTAAATTGCTAAGTCTTCGGTGACAATTAACGTTTCTTAATTCAGCAAAATGTCATCGAGCTACACACTGATACATTGTAACAACAATCTCCATTGCTGTAAATAATTAATTTATAATGTGATTTTTAATTGTGAAGAACGCAGTACTTAGGAATGCGAATAGGTCTATAAACTTTGGAAAATGTATAAAAGTAAAGTTTCTGGCATATATCAACATGCAGTTATCAAACAACAGAACGAGGCTTGTGTTTTGCTTCGTGCGACGGAAACTCTTTCTTAGGAATTGTAGAATCCAGTGCCTGGGAATAAAATTGTAAGGCAACAAAAAACAAAATGATTTCCAACACACCATTGAAAACGGAGCAAGAGCTGTTCGTGCTTTAACTACACAACCGTAGCCTTGCAACACAGAGGAGCTGCGTGTCAAAAATGTGTAAATTAGTTACAGATGTTCCAAATTTAAGACTTAATGAGCTCTCCGCAATTCACGATGCCTATTTTCAAGCCACACTGCCATTACGAAATACTACTTTTTGTTGTGTATAGTGTATATGACAGCACTTTTTAATGAACAGCTATATCAACTCATCTTCCAGACATAATAATAATCATCATCATCATCATCATTATGAAATAAGTTAAGCATCATAAGCAAGTGGAACATAAAACTAACGACTTAATTATTACAACGTCTTCCTATTGTAAAACCGTTTTATATTTTAACACAGGTAGGATACACATAACACAACTAGACACAAACTCACATGAGATGCCATAGGTCCTTGTAAATTTTATTCACAAAAATACTAATGAATGCATAGCATGTAAAATTCAATATGATTGCCAACCGCCCTATACATTTGCATAAAGATGGCCGCAGAGGGATTCCGATCGATACCCCTTCAGGTACATGGCAGATGGTTTCAGGGAAGATCAGAACGTAAAAACAAACGCGTTTTAGTAGACTTTTATTTGTTCTGTTCCTTTGATATTCATTACTGGCCTATGTGTAATTCCGTCGGCTCACTGTAACTGGACGACATGCTGCCTAGGTAGCCTTAAAGGTGTACATAAACTATACTCCTATACACGCGTCGGCTCATTTCGTCCATTTAATATCCATAACATTCTACAGACTAAAATTACGTATAACTGTATTGAATATTTTCACAGGTATCAAATAACGAAATGAAATTTAAAGACTGCCATTCGATTATATAAAGCAAAATGCTTTACACTTGCTTTCGACTGACTCCTGCGGGTCAACGCGTTGCGTTTGGGACTGATAACATGCAGGTAGTGGGGTCAAATCCCACCCACGGTAACTAAGTTAAAATCTGTCCATAATGCAATTCGGGCTGGAAAAGAACGCGTCCTTTGCTTCATTTTGGCATTGTGCTGCGCGTTTTATAGCCTTTAAGGCAATAAGAAATCAAAACCTCAAATAATGCAAGCACGGTTCGAAATTGTATTGTATAAAAAAGGAGCCATCCCCTGCTCCCTTCTTTGGCATTACCGACCAAAAGAAGAATAGGTCGTGCTTCAGATACGTCACTCTACGGATGCTTTAAACAGAGGCCACATCTGCGCAACCTCCAAGGCAAAATTTATTACTAAAGTACACAAACAGCTAATACCAAATGTTACTATTTAAGCGCAAATACGAAAGATTCCATTAAATTAAACCAAAAGACAAATCGATCAATCTTCTAAACGCTTCAGTCTAGTAGTCAATGCAAAAACAACAACAAAAAATGATTGTAGTGAGTACATCATTTTAAAACTTAAATTATATTTTCGTAGTACTTTACATGTAGATTTCCTGTATATGCTAGTTCATTGTTCGGCATTCAAAATATTGGTCAGTACCGTATTATTCATCATATTTATGCTCGTCGTTTTATATATAAATGTGCTTAAGAGTAGGCCTGCATTAAAATTTCCAGTATAAATAGGCTATATCAAATGGCTAAATTCGAACTGTTTCAGCTTCAAAATAATTTTAGGAAGTCACTGGATTCACAAACTAAATACAACGTTTAAATAATTTAATCTCTTCTTATAAATACTATGGAGTAGCAGGACGCGTCAAGTGTTATTCTTAAGAAATATACAAGCACCTGCCGTTAGTTTAAGTGCCCAGCTGCAGAAATTCTCAACCGAACATGACTGCGTCATGCGCCCTGTAGTCCGGATTGGATAGGAGATCTGCAACGCGCAACTGAGAATGTGACTGATCAAGATTTAAGTCTATCAAAGAGTATCCCCTCCCTCTCTACCAGGGTTGAGTGACCGTAAAACAAACCTGCTCCGGACAGCTCCAGCAGATCACATAGGAGGAGAAGAGGGCTCGGACGTGGAGATGTGCAACGCCGGCTAGCGTGACAGAGATCGGTAATTTAAAAAGAAAAAACAAAGAAACCGAGGGGCCTTAAGACCACAATCAAGCGACTAAACTCATCATTGACAGGAAATATTAAATAGATTAATGTCCTGAATGAAGACCGCGTGCAACGCCTATCTATGCCTTGCCAAGGATTTGGATGCTTGCGCCATGAACCCAGATATGACAATGGAGAGCATTGGCAGTCTGCATGGTGGAGTAAACCACGACCACGGTCTAATGAATATTCACAGTCCCCATCATAATCGGAACACAGATGCTTCTTTACGGATTCATCAGGATTTAACAGCAGCATCTTCGCGGTCGGCTATGGTTTGTAGTATGGCTACAATTCTCGATGGGTCTGGAGAATACCGTCCGGAGTTGTCTCTCCCCCTCCACCACGCGATGAGCATGCCGTGCGACGCGTCCCCTTCTGGGATGGGAATGAACGGAACCTACACGCATTTAACTCCACTCCAGCCACTGCCGCCCATATCTACCGTCTCGGAGAAATTCAACCATGCCCATCATCATCACCAACACCAACGTCTTTCTGGAAACGTAGCAGGAAGTTTTTCCTTAATGCGGGACGAAAGGGTTTTACCAGCAATAAACAACCTCTACAGCCAGTACCATAAAGACATGACAAGTATGAATCAAAGTTTATCCCCCTTGGACAGCAGTCCCCTTGGAAACAGCCTGAGTACCATCCACAGCACACAGCAAAGCCTCCACAACTATGGAAGTCATGGGCACGACAAGATGCTGAATCCCAACTTTGATGACCATCCTACGATATTCGCCAGAGGGGATCAGCACTTTATTCGGGGCCTCAGTGGTCCCCCGGCAGGTATTATTCCACATTTAAACGGAATGCACCATGTTGGCCATCAGGGGCACCCTCAGTCCCACGGGCCCATGATGACTTCCAACCGAGACAGACCGCCCTCCCCCCCCGAAACGCAAGGTGCCAACTCGGGACAGCTTGAAGAGATCAACACCAAGGAACTGGCGCAAAGAATAGCGGCAGAACTAAAGCGGTACAGCATCCCGCAGGCTATCTTCGCCCAGCGAGTGCTCTGCCGCTCGCAGGGAACGCTGTCTGACCTTCTAAGGAACCCGAAACCTTGGAGTAAACTTAAATCGGGAAGGGAAACGTTCAGGCGAATGTGGAAATGGCTGCAGGAACCAGAGTTTCAAAGAATGTCAGCCCTACGACTAGCAGGTAAGGCAGGTATCGTGACAAAAGCTCTGTGTGTGGAATATAGCTGCTTGTGCTTTAAGTCCAACGACTGAAATATAGTTATATTAAACATAGGCTAACTATGAAATATTATAGGCGTATATATGAAATATTTGAATAATAAAACTCTAAGATTTTATTTTTGATCGGTAGTAAGGCTCACGGAAGGCGGTCAATAATACTTTTTCCCGCTCAGTGAAATGGTTTAGTTTGAACTGTTTTCTTTTTGCATGGACGTAAACGATCCTTTCCTCCGAATCGTATTGTTATTGATTCTTGACGTGTTTGTCCTTTAAACCACAATTGAACATCAGATTTCCTGCTTGACGGGCTGCCTTAGTGCATTGAATAGTTAATTCTTCTTCCTGGGTGTCCATTAATATAAATTATTACTATTACTCAAAATTTCATTCTTGCGTCAGGATTTATTTGTCTTTATATAGGGAATTACGGTAATGTGTTCTTGTGAGAAAAGGAGGAGACACAGGGACGGAAACCCCGCTCCTTTTAACTGAGTAGAATCCCAGTAGAATCCACATAGTATGTGGGACAAATAGGCACATTTGTAATCTTGTTGCCCCCTCTAGCGACGACACGTTCCATTTCCTAAGTGCCGTCCTTTGTTCCTCCGAAAGTTCCTGTCATGTTAATTAGCCTTAGGTCCTAGCATGCGTTTGTACTTTTTGGCAGAGTGAATTTATAGATAATATATATTCACTACGCATGGTCATTTATTTGGAAGAAACTAAATAAAATACTGTGGTGAAATGCGCATTTTATGCCTAATAAGTAAAATAATGTCAATGAATATTTTCAGTGAATATTATGGTTATACAGACAATATAAGAATAGGGTTTACCAAGCAAACATGAAGTAAACAACATCAATTCGACGTTAACGAAAGCATCATTATGCTAACGTTATCTGTATTCATATTGGGCTCTTCAGCAACAAATAGGTTCTAGTTTGACTAAAAGGTGTATTTTTGTAACTCTAACAAATTACATTTCGACTGAAAATATCTATGAAAATTAATATATCAAATGAATGTTGCATTGCTGTAAATGCATTTCGAATTTCTCCTAATAATTAATTTTTTTAATTAAACAAGAGCTCACAGTCGAAAATAAGCAATATATTAGCGACTTATTTCACAACGAGACCCGTGAGTTTTTCCTACCTGACCTTTATCTAGTACCGGCTGAAGCCCGCACAGCGCCTTAGACGCGCTTCCACGCCGGCGCCTCCTGTCCGACACGCGAAATCGGCCGGTCGGAATATTACAGCGTAGCTGGCCGCCTGTGTCGCCTAATGGCTTTGACTGGTTCTGTCTTTATAGTACTAAACGTGGAATATGTCGCTGGCCGTTTTGCGCCATGAGTGGTGGCATTATGTGATCTGAAGATGGGCAACTGAAAAGAACAGAAGCTGCAGAGAATCCATGAATTATTGATAGAAATCTGTGTATGACCTATAGCTAGCACAAAATGAAACATTTTCTTAAACTGTTGAACGATTTTGTGTGTGTTTGTATTTTCAATATTTTTTTTCTTATGGACGTAGTGAGCGAAAACGCGATGCAGTAATGATTATAACGATAATATAAACTAAGGCCTATAGCTGTAGTATGCTATACAATGGTGTATGATACATTTTCTGGACACGTGGATACTAGACCAAATATTTAGTCCTATACTTGTAAGAACTTTATATGTAAGAACTTTAAAAATGTTTTTTTTTCTAAGCCATGCTAATGATTTAATCAAAATAGACATAGATGGGCTTCTCTTATAACAGAGTTAGTAGGGAAAATATATTCATCGAATGTCGTATACGCGAACTTATGAATAAAGGGCTATTTTCCTTGGATTTCGTGAATAGACTGAATAGTCTGTGTATTTTTGGTATGGTCTTCGTTGATCACAGGGGCGCAGATGGCGAGGAGACGGGGGAACAGAACCACCCCGCCCCCCATCGCCAATCCCGGAAAAAAACAATATCTATTACAACGTTCTTTCAAATAGTAAGCGATGGGAGTAGACGTAAATTAGTAGACGTATATACTTAATAAATATCAATTCCACGTTGGAAGCAACTGTCAGTTTAATTTTTCCCCATATCTCAGATGGGCTAATTCATTAAGTCTGTCTGTTGTATATGCTATTGTTCAATAGGCCATTTGTGGGTGACTGGCAGCTCCATAGCAGACAGCAAAGTAACACTGTATGTATTTTGGCCCGTGTAAATCAAAATGTTTAGTGTACGAAGCCATGAACACCGGAACCCTGCCGAATGGCTGCATAAGCTTATGAGCTGAGGCCCTTTGCTCACTGTGTGGTCCCCCCCTCAAAAATCTGTCCTGTGCTCCTGGTCGGTTATAAGTCGTTAACATATAACGCATTGGTAAAGACACTTTCAGGTTTTATTGAGTGAACTCGAAGTCATACCTTAGATAATCCTCACCCAGCACCAATTGTAATTTTATTAATGGTGGCAGTGGACAGAAACACTAAGTCTGTACTTACGTAACGTAAAACAAGCTAACGAAGAATAAACATTCACGGTATTTTTACGAGTTACGTTTTACGTGAGAGATAAGCTGACTGATTACCTTTGCATTTCTATCGCGTGTGGTTATTGTTACATTATTAAACAAGTATGTTCAGGTCTGCGGACGTGGGTCGATGCGGCTAAGCCTTTGAAGATTAAAAGGCCATCAGTGCTGGCGACAGTAACCTAAACTTTTGCCCCAAGCTCGCATTGATCTGTAACCCTATTTCAGCTTCTGCCCGTAAAACTGATCGTGGAAGTACCTTCTCAGCACCAGATCCACAACCAGAAATTCCAGATATTTTGAAAAGTTTCCCACGCGGTATAGAAAGTGTCAATAAATACTGTAGCTAAGCAGTGATATATCTCGTATTTCATTCCAATGGATACCATATAATCAAATTGTTATTGAATGTACTGCATATTAGTCAGACTTACCGCCTGGCCTGTTGAGGCTTCCCTCTGCCTCAGCCTTGTTCATGTTACCTCTGTGTTTGTGTGGGTTTCTTTCCAGAGTGTAAGCTTATTTTACGTGAGCTTGACATGGATTGATATTATTACAGTGCGCATTCTCGGATAAGTGCACTTGGTTTATGTGATTAAAGAAAACAGACAGATGTACTGTACCAGTATATGTATTGCAGGGTGATATTCGTTATAATGGTGGGTAGTCAGTGTAATTTAAAGGCGCAAAGAGCAATGACTTCTCACGATCTTTATGTACATCATGTAAGTGTAACTATAACAGTAGACAAATATAGAAATAGTAAGTTTTACAAACACTGTACTTTTGACAGTGGTTAGCAGTGTTGCCTCACACCTCCGAGACCAGGGTTCAAGTCTCTGCCATGGCTACATGTGTGTGGAGTTTGCGTGTTCTACTGTCATGGGGGTTTCCCCGGGTTCGTTTCCCCCCACAGTCCAGCTTAATTGGAGTTGCCAAATTGCCCATAGGTGTGTGAGTGTGCGTTGGCGCCCCCTTCTGGGCCGTTCCGTGCCCCGTGAAGCCTCATGGTTAGGCTCCAAATAGGATAAAAAGTTACAGAAAATGGATGGATGTAGCTTTGAAAATAAATATTACAGGGTAATTTAATATAATGGTATTTTCTTAAATAGAGAGAAAAAAATCTAGAAAAGGTTTAACGTGGGTTTGCATGAAGCCAGTAAAATGTGTGGAAATTCAGAATGAATCAGGATATCTCTTTAAATGAGTACTTGGATACCAAAACAAATGGAAGGTTCGTATGCTCTTCTTTAGCCCACTTAAGAAGCTTATGGAAATCACAGAATAGCTTAAAGTGAAATTTCATTCATTTATTCAGTTATTGTGCCATGGCATCACTCTCATGGTGGAAGATTAAAACAATAAATAGAGTTTAAGATTGACACATAAAGTAAAGAATACAAGTATAAAGACAAAAGGGGAAACAAGATGAGGTACGTAAGGTAACTGCTCTAGTCTTCTAACATCATGAGGGTCTGTCACACCCAATGTAGTATTTTAGCTAGAAGCCGGTCCACGTGTAAATGAGGACACTGAGTAATGACTCAGAAACCAGCAACAATCAGGAGTCACTGATCTGTCAGGCGACTTTGTCAGATAATAAAATAAACCAACAATGGAACAAATGAAAGAATTTAGTCCAGGTGAAGTTAACTCCTGAGTCCTGTTTTGATTTGGGAACCACAGAATAAGTTGGGTCGTCCTTTTAGGACTGCAGTAGTAAACTTATTCCAGTGGGGGAAGCTGTAGTACCATAAATGCCGTGCAACTTTATTTTGTCCCTTGACACGTGTTTTTTTTTTTTTTTTTAATTTCGTAATATAATAATAACGTTGTTTAATAACGTTACGTACCTATATTCTCGAAGTCTTTGAGTTTCCTTCCATCATCCAGAGATGTTTCAAAAAAAAGAAAGGGCCTACACAATAGCCAATATCCCCGGGGGGCGGGGATAGTAAAATTTGCTGGAAAAAAAACGTTTTATCCGTTGCCTTATCGCCACCTATTAGCCACAGATGGAACTTACAGGGCACGCCCTGGTTTAAAAAAAGGCAGATAAGGGCAATATGAAATAAAAGTAGTTTGAAAAATTAGATGATATGTGATGTCGTGTGAACAACGGGCTTAAATGAGTCGTCACCACCAGAGACACTGCCCCGAAAATTAAACAAAATTCAACAGCTGGAACAACTTTAAGTTTCTGAGCGTTTTGTCTCATCCCGATTCTGCGCCTCCCTCCCGCAATCCATAGCGCAGATGTGTTTAACTCGAGGTTTTTCCAAGTACGCTGTGTAGGAGAACGTACTATATATGTAAATTATGATTGTCTCTGAATAAAAACTGTTAAAGTGAAAGCTCTGAGTTATGCCATGTTTCATTAATGACACTTTTTAATGCATGGATAATAAGACGTGAATATTGACTTCTTGCTTTTCTGTGTATGAAATCGTGCTGTATTTGTGTTTCTTAGATGATACCTTAAAGAGGATCAAATACTTGCGGAAATCGCTTTGCAATTTATATTGCAATTAAGGATAGAGTAAAAATCCATGGACAGTAGGGTGAAGTATATTATAAATTTGTTAATTTACAAATAATAATAATAGTAACAACAAATTATTGCGGCTTTTCATAGAACTTGTATATTAATATAATAATGAAACAATCTGTGCTCTGTGTATCAAATTAAACACTATTTAAATCCCTTAAATAAGATCTCTGTTATATCATGTTTCAGAGCCAGTGAGAAAAAAAAAATCAGTAAATGGAGAAGTGAAACTGTAGCAATAACAGAGGGGAAACTTGCACTTAGTTTTGGATGTTTGCCTGGGGGTACTGTGCCAGTCTCTGGTGGGCTCATGCCGAATCCCCTTTACAGGCCACCAAAGAGGCTGACAGACGAGGTGATGGGGATGTGGTGGAATGCTGTGTACAGCTGTGATGAGAACGTGAGGTATGTACGTTATTTAATGGGTGTGCAATATGCATTTATTCCTCTTTTAACTGCTTATTCAGTGTAGAGTTGAGGGGGGGGGGGGTGCATGGAGCCTATGTCAGGGAGCATAGGTCAGGGAAAGGCCCTGGACAGGATGGGGTGCAGAGTGTTATATTTAGAAATCTGAATTAGACAACTTTACGCCTTTGTGGTAAACGAAAGGCTGTCTAGCTGTTCACTCATATTGGTCACGTAATATCACGTAAATAACTGGATGTTTTGTATATTAGTTTTTTCCAGAGAAAGAACAAGAACCATGAAATAATGGATTTTTGAAAAAAATGGACGTGCGTTGTTAGAGAGCAAGTTACTGCGCTTCCAAGTTCCAAGTTCACATACAGAACAAGCTGAAGTACTGGATTGCTTAGTTTTGTGACCTGTATAGCTGGAATGATTGTGTTAAAGACCAGGCTAGAATCAGTAACTAGCATGGTTTTGTTGATATGCTCAATGACAATTCTATAGCACTTTTTCTGATTCTGAAATGATCTTATTTATATGGAACATCACTAATATCTTCATGTATTTCACAGCTATTTACACGTCACTGACTGTTAGTAAGTGGTGATATAATTTTCATTGCCAATGGAAAAATGCAGTATTGAATAACAGTAGGGTGTCTTAATGAGAGATAGAAAATCAGTGCATTATTTAACATGTGACAGAACAGGACAGGGGATGTGAGCCTTCATTTTTATAATCTTAGTATTTTTTTTCTGAATAGAGTTCACTGGGAATTCCATAATTCCTTACAGAATTGGTAAAGTTTCGGTAGGTTTGTTTTCTCTTAAACAGCAAGCAGCCACACGTCAGCAACCCACCTGAGGCTGATCAGGCCACGGCTTGTCTAAGCAGCTTTGTGTTCCTCCTACAAGCACAATAATGTTGTTGATGGCACACCTCTTTGGCCCAGTGATGTTATGCGCTCTGAACTTTGCAAACAGATCATGCCTAGGAGTTTCACGGGATATGTTTTGTTTTCCACCTTTAATTAAGCAAGCAGCTATTCATAGGATGTCGTCATGGTGTGATGCTTCAGAGGAGAGTTTCTGCTACAGATTAACGGAATGGTTAGACAAAGTGCTACCCTGGAAATCGAGACTGACTCTGGTAAAGGCCAATTCCCTTGTAAAAATACTACTTCCATTCTAAAACTAAAAAGACAAAGCAGAAGTGCGGAAAAGTTATGGAGACACACGAAACTAATATATAGGCAATGCTATTCTAAGGGGGAATTTGTCATGAATCCAATCAAGCGCTCCAGAATATGTTGCTACTGTAGTCTGATAATCATAGAGGCAACCACAATTTCTGGAAGAATCCTTTTCACCACTATTAACAGTCTGATTAACTTGCTCCCTGGGGGTTCATCTATACTCATCTCAGAAAACATAAAATATAAAAGCTGCTTCAGGCACTTATCTGAAGGCTAGATAACTTATACACTCTATCTGGCTATAGTGACACTTAGTAACTATAGTAACTCCAATGTAGTTTAAAGCATTTTCTTGGTGAGTTTTGGTGTTGACTTTAACATGTTCCTCATAGTTTCTTTGCCTAACATCTTATATCTATAGTGTTCGTTTAATGTCCTAAGGAAGTTCCATATTTCGGTTCAGCTATACAGTATAAACCAAACTATGTGTTAGCACCATCCTTTTCATATGTGTTTTGTTTTGGCTTTTCTGCACTAGCCCTCTCAGTCTTCTGTTTCTAACAGCTATTCATCTGAACATGAACACTCACCCCCAGCTGCGGTCTCTAACAGCTATTTATCTGAACATGATCAGTCATCCCCAGCTGCGGTCTCTAACAGCTGCTGACTTTAACATAATCACTCACCCCCAGCTGCTGTCTCTAGCAGCTGCTCATCTGAACATGATCACTCATCCTTAGCTGTGGACTCTATCAGCTATTCAACCAAACATGAACATTCATCCCCAGCTGCTGTCTCTAACATATATTCATCTGAACATGATCAGATTAGGATTAACCCCAAACTGGCCATAGTAATGACTGTGGGAGTTTTGTGATGCCGATTGACCCCTGCTTTGAGGCCTGTGTTTCCATGAATACGCTACAAGTTCACCCTAGCTTTGCATTGGATAAGTGATTCTGGAAAATTGGTGGACATGGAATTAAAATTTATGTCAAAATAAAAGCTATGTTAAAGGCTGGATATATCTTTCAGTAAACAAGCACATTTTTAAATTTACCTTCAGAATGCTATTTGTATAATGAATTTGAGGTAACGTCACTTAAGGGTAAAACACCAGTTCCTTTCCACGCAATGTGATGACAAAGCTTGAGATCTGAAGATTTCCAGTTCAGGTCCTGTCAGAGCTTACTTTGTTATTCCAATAAAATATCCAGTTATATGAAAAGGTAGAAATAGCTATCTGTATTGTCATAAGATTGATGTACGATAAAAAGTGAAAAAAAAACGGTTAAAATATAGACTAGTATATATGTAGTTTGTCCCTGTGGCTCTGTCCAGGAAGAGCAGATGGAAGATGGGCGGATGGTTCCTTTTCAGGTGTTTAAGTCATTGTCCAGTATATTTTCCAAATAAAATTGTAGTTTAAGGTAATGAAGATGACACTATACCATTGATTCTTATGACACAGATCTGTCTTTCATTTTCCTTTTATCTTCCTTCTCCACTGATTTTCTCTTTTCATTCTTTCCGTTTTTCTTCCAAAAGCATGCAAAAGGAAAGATCAGGATGCAAGCAAAGACAGGAGCAGCACGCCAAAGAAATCCCGCTTGGTTTTTACTGACCTCCAGCGGCGGACCCTTGTAGCCATCTTCAAGGAGACTAGGCGCCCTTCCAAGGAGATGCAGCTCACCATCTGCCAGCAGCTCGGTCTGCAGCTCAACACCGTCAGCAACTTCTTCATGAACGCCAGGCGACGCAGTCTGGATAAATGGCTGGACGAGGGGAGCCCGGGGCCGGCTTCCTCTGCCTCCAGCACTTGTGGGAAAGTGTGATTGTGAGCATAGCGCTGCTCTGGCGGGTCTGGGGATCGGAAAGGGGAAGCACAACATACAAGAACCAACCTTCATATGGTCACGGACAGGAGCTGTTTGCTGGCAACAAAATCAGATACTTAATATCATATCTCCAAACCATAACATTTTTCTAAGCTAAAAAACTGTCTGAAAATATAGCTTAACTACATTTCATTTAGAAATGTTCCTTTAGCCGTGTAAAAGTATATAATTTTTTTCAGATTTCCTGTAGTTTTATCAAATCTACTGATACTTTGATAATTATTTGGACATTCACTATATGGGTACCACTTTACAATTAGTGTCCTTTTTGCCGCTTATTAATAGTAGTAACTCATTAATAAAAAGAAAACTGTTTTAAGTTATTCTTGTCTATTAATGGTTTACTAAGTGTTACAACCTATTTAATGACCAATTATGAGCCCTTTATAACGGTAGTCTTAGTGTAAAGTGGTACCATTATATGTGCTTAAACTTAAAACAGCCCCACCTCCTTGGATGTCTTATGTTAAGTAGGTATGTAGTTGTGCTGTGAAGAATGTGATGATAAAGGCTATTTATTAAAAATCAATCCCACCACGTGGAAGACACTATAAATATGAGAGAAAGGTTTAGAATCTGCATATCAACGCAAGACCACAAAGCACCCTGCTGCAAGAAAAGGTAGTGATGAAATATGTACAGTTTTGTGTATAGAAAGGTATGCAAGCACAAATTATGCCTTTCCTCTATTCAGTATCAGAGCTAATTGACCAAGTTCAGGTTCAGAAAGTGCAAACCCAGACCAAAATTTTGTTCCAACCAACCAGTTGAGTACTCTGTGAATGTTTATTAAGCTCAGCTGGTTGGTCTTGATCTGGATTTGTACTTTCTGAACCTGAACCATCTCTGGGTAATGCAAAATGTTCCATGATTTTGCACCTACAAGCTGGTAAAGTATGTGAGCACAATATCGAAGCACATTTCAACTATGATACACACACGCATGATGCAAAATGTTCAGTCTTCTTGGCAACTGAATGATTTAAGAAAACTATCCAATAAACTTTAAAATAACTTTTGATACTTTATAAGGGCCTCTACCAATAGTATTTAACAAGACAGATTCTTGCCAGTAAACAGCTCCTCCATAGAACTAATCCCTAATATGTAAAAGCCAAAGGCAAATTTATTACGGATCTTTGAAACTTTTTCTATTTATTAATTAAGCGAAACCAAAGAAAGTGTTTTGTGCACCTAACTGCTCCAACAAAACTATTGAAAGAAATTCCTATAGCAATGACTGAGATGGTAGGCTGTTTTCATGAAAGCGTTCATTTGACCTGAAGCATCAGGGGATGCAGATCATGACTTGGCTAATTCCCTGAAGATGTTCCATGGCAGCAGCTTCCTCTCAGTTTTTCTTCTCAATGTTCTCGAAGTTCCATGTCTCTCAAAGCTGAAGATTGTCTTTGACGTGTGCCTATGCAGCTTTTCATGAAAATGGAAAAGAGAAACGGAAACCTCATCAGCTACAAAACCAAAGATCCAATCATACTCTGATTTCTTGAATTTGTGTCCATGTTTGAACTAGCCATATATATGCATATTTATGTATTATGTATACATATAGTTTAACGTCCTACTGTAAAGTAGAACTCCCTTCGTTTCCAAGCATGGCACAGGGATTCAACATTTATTTCATAACTTATAATAATTTATTTGCTTTGTGCCATATTTCAGAATCTTAACTTGCTAACAATGGAAATTTACACTATTTTATAGATATCAGTTGAAATGAATCAGGTGTAATAAAATAATCATTATTACAGCTTAATCACTCCACAGTCTGTGTTGGCTTATAGTACATGCCTTGAATATATTACTCTGAATAGTACTGATGTCAATTGGTTTCTGTCCACGTTGTTTGTTAGTAGCTAAACTGACATATTTTATGTTTAAACAATTTAGCACATTTTTATTTTTTTGTTGACTCCCCACTACCATGTCTGGAAATGACCTGGAGTTATCCGTAATTAAACCATCAAGAAAGCCTAGAGTTTGATTTACCAAAAACAGCAAGACACAGTCTTGTACATCGAAGTGCGTCTGTCAGGAGGAAAGTGCTGAAATGTCGGTTGAATAGCTTTATTCTGCTCATTTTTTCTGATCCAAAGAATTGCCCATGACCATGCCTTCTGGCCAGCCTTGAACATGATGGATGTGGGCACTGTATCCCAAAGAAGGATATCAAATAAAACAGCACTCAGAACTTGCATATGAACTGACTCTGCAGTAGAGGTTGCAGTATATAATTTTAATATATTCTTTAGCAAAAATTTCGTTTTGTGGCCAAAATACTTTTGAAAACTGTTCCTTAATCACTTTGCTTTAATTTTATTACCCTTTGTTTCAATTTTACTACAATTTATTTATTCGTGAGCATAGTTTGTTAGAATATATCTTTTAAATTTATTTAATTAGACCTATTTTTTCAGATGACTATTTATGCTTTGAATTATACTTTGGCATCAAAGATGCATGTTCTTCTATGTTTATTTTTGAGAGAATGAAAAGAATGGTAATTGTATTAATTTTTTTGCCATAAGTATTTGACAAAGTTTTCGTTCATTTCGTTCTTTTTTTTCCCCAACTCTGTTGATGTTCTGCTGTGGAATGGGTCCTGCTCTGCAGGGTAAGTCTTGAATTTCAGACTTACCTTTGTAACGAATTTAGGACTGTATGAGAATTAATGGAAGTTCATATAATAACAGTGAGTGACTCTCCCTTGAAGGAGATTAAAAATAGTTGCTTCCAAGCCTGACTAGTATTTAGCAAATCCCTCTGTAGTGAGAACAGAAAAGGCTACCTCACTGAGTTTCATCTGTATTTTTAATCATATTCTTGAAACCAAAGATACGAAAAATTTGTCGCCCATGGTTTCATTTCATTACTCTGTGTCCATCTCTCCCTTTCTTATTTCAGATTAAAATCTCCTACGATTTTATACATTTTGACAACTACTTACATATTCTTTGAAAACCAAAGGTAAAACCCAGAGAGCACAGATGGTTCACACACTGGGAAGTATATTCATAAATATTGATATCTTCATATATATATATCTTCATATATATATATATATATATATATATATATATATATATATATCCATCCATTCAGGGCAGGGTAATAGGTTAATTGAGGCACAAGGCCCAACCATGGTACAGCCTGTGTGGGGTGCCAGTCCATTACAGGGCACACACACTCACACAGTGCTGGAGATAACAATGTTTTTGGACTTTCCAGGGAAATCAACACATTTGAAACTCCACACACATCCTTGTGCATGTTATTATTATTATTATTATTATTATTATTCATTTCCCATAACTGCTTATCCAGTGCAGAGTTGCTGTGAGCTGGGACACAATCCCAGGCGACGTGTCTGGGGCACCTGGAATGGGATAACAGTCCATCACATTGTAAATGAATTAAATAAAATAATAAAATTATATTGTGTGTTACGCATGTATATAAAACATGCATACAACAGGAATAGCACTAGCGATTACTTGGAAAATGATCAGATATGAGGAAGGAAGAATTGCTTATGCTATTATAGGACAGTCTTTCGTAAGGGCCACTGCTAAGTGATCTTGTAAACATTTGAATGGGATGTGTGCCTTTCCTGAACCAAAGCAAAACCTGAACTTCTGTCCTTTTTCCTCCGTAGTTTTTATTCCGACGAATACCTCAGGCATTGAGAGGGCCACCATGTTGGGTCTGTCCCTGTGGTGTTGAGCAATGCAATTCTACAAAGAACACAGTTACATTATACCAAAGGTTTTAAAGCATTCTTTCTCCAAATGAGTGCAAAATTGTCGTATGATAGCAGCACAGACTGAGTGTTCCTTCCTGACTTTTTGGAGATATATACCTCATAGATTATAATGTGGGATAATGTTAATATAGCATATGTAATAAATTCTATGCTTTTATTTCCATTTTGGTAACTGTGACTATAATGAAGAAAGAATGCTTTGTATGTTTTTTTAAGTTGTCATTTTATAATGATGAGGTGCGCTTACAAATGTGTGTAAATATGGGGATTTTTATCCATTGGGATTGGTTGCATAGCAATTTTTATAAAACAGTTCCCTTCTTGTGTTGACAATATGTTATATTCTACATTTGATCCTTTTGGTCTTGTGTATAGTTTAAGTGCTGCAGTACCGGACTAACTTTGTGCATGAGGACATTTACAGCAGACAAGTCGTTTAAGGCAATGTGATTAGTCAGATTTCACTTTACAAAAAATATTTTTTTAAAGGCCATTTCTGCATGTCAGTTGGCTCAGTTGTGTATATTTTGATGTGGTCATCTTTATTGGATGTATGCAGCCAAGTCATATGCAGTTAAAAAACTGGCTTTGCTGTGGTTTCCTTGATGTAATTCAATGAGTAAGCAAACTCATGTAAAGAAGCTTCCTGTTGAGCATGTAGTATCTTCCAGAATGTTCAGTTTTGTCATAATAACACTGGTTTGCAAGGATTTTGTTTCCTTTATAATCTTTGGTGTACTAGATCAATTTTCAGATGCTGATCACAGAAATAACTTCCAAATTTTCACATCACGTAAGGTTTTTGAGAAACAGCCAATTTAGTTATAATTATTGTAAAACGTTTAAAACACGGGTATTTTGTATAACACTGGTCAACAAACATTTGAGTATAAAATAACTAAGGGTTGTCTTTTATGTACTTTTTATTGCTGATTTAAGAAATGCACTTAGAATTTTGCTGTCATCCATAGTTTTTCAGTGATGTAATTTTTAGGCTATATTGATAGTATATAATTCCTTATGAGGAATATATGGGCATATTTCAGAGCAATTTAGGGAAAATTGCTTTAAATTTATTTTTAGGACTTTACAGAAGGGCGCAAAGTACTGTAGGTCTGTTTTGAGTTAACAGGCTGTAACACTGATATGGAAAAATGACATCAAGCCAAGTGGAGTCCCAATCTGTCTGCTCACTTCTGCTTGACCCTTTAGAGGGATATTTCTGAGGCCAAGTACAGCAGAAAATCACACACTTCTACTGTTTAGATAAGTCACTTGCAACATGCTAAAAAAATAAATGTGTAACGTAAAGTTTAATTGTGCGCCACTCAAAATCCCTTGTGTGATAGGTAAATTCTGTTTATATATTTGAATTCAGCACAAGCAATACAGTAAGATTCACATATTTTGATTTGTGAAATAGAAAGCAAAAACCTGCTGACCAGTGTTATATTGATTACATTGGTAACATAATTTTGTTGAAAAGGTCAACATGCCTAGTAGCATTTTTATTGTTTTGATTAATTATAATAGCCCTGTCCACTAGATCAGTGTTTCTCAACATGGTCCTCAGGGACCCGCAGACAGTCTATGTATTTACTCACTACCGATTGATGGGAGGAAGCAAAAATGTGGGCCATCTGGGGGTCCCAGAGGACTGGGTTGGGAAACACTGTAGTAGGTGGAGCATCATGCCAGAATATATAGTTTTTTAAAAGAATTCGGTGATGCTTAGACCAAAGATAGACTACTATAAAAACAAAGGCTATCATTTCTTCTACATAAGCATGGACACAGAACTACAGAAAGCACAGTTTACATAAAGGTGCTAAATCTTTGCGTCAACATAGTAAATTAAACACCTGCATACTTATCTAAAAATGCAGCCATAGGTTTATAGTCAGTTCAGGCTCATCTTAATGGTTTAAAAATGTTTTTAAAAATTGTACAGCAATACATAATTTTTGTTGGCGTACCAATTAAATGACAAAAGGTTGACTGTAGCAATTGTGCCTAAAGATAATCTTTATTCATTAGGATGACTAAAGGCTTCTAGGTGTACAGAAATCCCCCAAATTATCCTTTAGTACTGTTTTCATAAAATTACAAATGTGAAATTTGGCATGCAGTGTGTTTTTCTCATCTCTTACCTAAAAATAGTATTTTCAATTTCAAGAAGTCAAACAACAAATATTTTTTAATCTTAAAATATATAATCTTGCAATTATGTTTGAATATGATCCATTTTGAAGCTAAAAAAGATTCAAATATCCTCTTAAGAACATGCATTGTACTATACTTGGTTGTTTTTAGTTTTAACTGAGAAAGTACATTGTGAAGTGGTGGAATTTCTTGTAATTTATTGTTTGTTATCTGTAAAATAAAACTTGTGTCACCAGTGTAAAATATTCAAAAATAGAAATACTGCTCTACTGTACAACATCTTGTACATCTGTACAGCATCTTCTACACAGCTGAGAGAGTGCTATATGTTCACATATGTTTCTGTTTACATGTGTACAGGTGCATATTCTTCAGTTTTCAACTTAAAAATAAAAGTTAAGTAAACTAATACATGTACTGGTATTAATCCCGATGACTGTCTGTATTCACACCTCTTGTCTGTGCAATATTTTTAGTGGAGTTAATAGTGAAAAAAACATAAAATGTTGTTTCAGTGTTACCTGTTCTGCAAACATTGGCGCTTTTTATGTTACTAAAGTTGTTGATGTATTGGGCACTTTAAAACCTTTGCAGAATTTCCACTCATGTATTGTACTGTTTGTATTTGATATTTAAAAATAATGTTCAGAAATTAGAGTTTTGCATCACAGTATACTCCTTGTACTAATTTAGCTATTATTCTCACTATCATCAAATGGTAGTGCTGTATATTCTGCAATTAATGTAAAATAAACTTTTCTGATGTTCTTATTTGTCTTCATTTTCAGAAGGTAGGCCAATGATCTGTTTCTAAGGCAAAGAGGACACATTTAATTTGGTAACCATGGAGATGTCTAATGTAAGATGAAAAATGAAAATGAAAAAAATTATGCTAGTAATGTTGAGAGTGCTGATTGTTGGTTTTTACTTTTTTTACTGTATATCCACACAATGACAATAATATTACTCATACAACTTTCCACAAAACATATTTCCAGAATACATACAGAAATGTAAAACAATGCTTAAAGAACATTTAATATTAGAAAATTTAATATTAGTTAAAATGTGTGCCAAACAACCCAAAATAGCTGATGAAGACCTGGGTTTATGGTTGTCCAATAGGAACGCTCCTTACCTAAACTCCTATTGGATGATCATAATTTCTGTATAAAACGAACTGACCTAATGGAGAAATCCTGCTTCGTGGAACACCCCCACTGATTGTAAAGGGGATTGCAAACAACTGAGGTTTAGTTTTCTCCTGGACATGCCCTAAAAGCACAGTATCATCAAAATCAGGGTTTATTGACTGCTATAGTGCATGGACCACTGGCAGGCAAATGCGGTTTGGTGTGTAATGGGCCGTCAGACAGATGCAAACCCAATGCCCCCCCCCAATCAGCAAAAATTACTGAAAAGGCTCCCCCCCTCAGAAATTTTCAGAGGAGGACCCCTCTGGGTCATCAACATAATTAATAATGAGCCTGGCCTTATAGATGGAAAGGTTGAGACATCCTGATCAAAATCATACAGGAGGTGAATAAAATGACAGAAAAAAACAAATTTAATTGTCCAAATTAAGATGTTTTTTAATTTAAATATGTTAATATTGAATATCCATAGAAAAGACAAAATCGGGGAGTGATTCATTTTGAAATATTTTATTAGTCTTATAAATGGGGAAAAAAAAAGTTATTTACAGTGGTTCACGATTCAAACACCTTGAGGTTAACACCTCAATCAAAATAAAAAAAAATCATCTGGAGTTACTGTTGTCCAGTGCATGCCCTTGGGATCAGCTTGCACCAACATCCACCAGGACTACCTGACAGGCTAATGAGTAATCCAGAAAGGAAGAACTCTCTCAAAGTAGTGTTTCCCAACACGGTCCTTGGGGACCCCCCAGACAGTCCACCTCTCTGGGGGGCCCTGAGGACCAGGCTGTGACTCAAAGCATTCAAGAAAAAAAGGCAACAATTATGTAAAGGCTTCCATAACAGCAGTACCTATCTTACAAAAGAAAAATATTCAGTCTGTCGCATAAAAGTAACTACTCATTAATAAAACTAATCAATCATTTAAACTGCAATGCCCAGTGACATCTCCAACCTACTGTGGTGGCAGAGCTCCAAAATCTCAAAGCAAAGCTATGTAAGATATTGCAAACCGTATATATAAGTAGCGCAAGTCCAGTCCCAGAAAAGGCAAAAATGTGTTTTTATTTCCATTGTTTTCCTTTTTCATTAGAGCAAAGTAAAAAGTATTCATTCATATCAGCTTTCCATTTCTGGTTGAAGGTGGTTTCCATACAGTGACTGGGGTAAAAGCAGTCTAAGTGAGACCTACAGCTATTTTGCATGCTGCTCCTAGGGATTCCCTTTTCCCCGTGTTGCATCAGGACCCAGCGCTTAGAGCTTCTGGCTGGTAAAAAACTCTTTGGTCCTTCCGCATGTTGGGTTGACACACAGCGGGCAGGACAGGGTCAGCTGCCGGGAACAGGGCTCATTGGAGCGCAAGTGAGACTGCACCAGGTCTGCCAGCGCCTGTCGGAATATGCACCACTCAATTACGTGCTTTTAATTAACAATCATCAGCAATGTTCTTCACCATAATAACAATCTGTCATTTCAAGCTACACATTTTCCATCTTTTATTTGATATGCATGACACATATGCATATATGTATGCTTCACGGCGTGATATGACATGCAGTAATTAATTACTAATTCATGAAAAATATTTTAGCATAAATCAACGATAATGCATCTTAATCAGCTGGACCATATCACCTACAATTCTGAAGAGAATGATGAAAGTAAATGTCTTTTCCTGAAATGTTTGTATTCAAGGAAAAACCACACACGTGTACTGCAAGAACCCTGGCAAATTTGCTCTTATGACAACAGTGTATAGAGCCACAGGAAGTCATGCCAAAAGTGCAAGATAGTTGGAAAAAGTGTGTATTATATCTAGATAGCAGAAAACTGAAATCTCATTTCAGCTTACTAGCATAACTAATCCATTTTATAACAAAGAAACTCAGGTCTAATGATTTTTTTATTTTTGCAAAAAAACAAGGCAAAACCATTATCAAAAATACTAACAGTTGCGTAGTTCAATTCCTACAATTATTTAAAATACCTATTTACAACTGAGCTAATTATAATTCCGAAAATTATACTGTCATTTAAAAACATAAGATCTATACAGACAATTTGCTTTGATGAAATGTTGTTACATTGCTTAGCATTGTTTACTGCTGTACAAGATTAACATGCGCTTACCTTAAAGAACAGTGGGTTTCCGTTTAAGGACTCAGCCCTTCGGATATTTTCTACACCACACTGCCGAAGTAAACAAAAGGATCAGTTTCTATTAATAGATTATTTATGCCTTACCATGCAGTAAAATACGCTTACTTATTCTGGGTTTTGATCTTAACTATTCACCACTCTACCTGTAAGACAAATATGATATAATGTAGGTACTGTATTATGTACTAGTGGTATTTTTTTTCAAAGCCTTTTCTAAAATCAACGCACAAGTAAAATTATGATTCTCATTTGTCTTTCAGTTACTTAACTACTTGGTTTACGGGTTATTAATTATTTAAAGGCTGTTCTTAAATTGTAGCCACTGAACACATGTTATGCAGGCTGATATGTCAACAAATCTATTACAGGTTTATTTCCATTTTGCGTAACAGAACATGGTGTGCTGGTGCCTGGTGTATAACAGATCACACTGTACAGAAATCCTGTTAATTTTACCGTATGGTAAAAGACTCACCTCCTCCCCCAAAACCTGGGAGTACTCAATGTCCAGTTCATGGAGAGTCTCGATGTGGTCACTCGTGAAAGCAATTGGCACCAGTAGGATGTTCCTCTTTCCCCGGTGACACAGGCCCTTGATGACTTCATCCGTCTGTGGACCAAGCCAGGGCATCGGTCCAACCTGAGAAAACAGAAAGAAAACAGCTTGCAGCTGAGACAGACTGCTCTCTCCTGCGCATTGCTGATTTTTATAATGCAGGAAAACACTCTGGGTGAAAAGACACTCCATCACGGGGGAGACTCTTTGCATGTGCAATTTAGAGAGTCAGCTACCCTAGAAGAATGCCCTTGGAGTTTCCCAGAGGAAATTTACACAACACAGTGAGACCATGATTCAGGTGTAAACATTCGTATGTGAACAAGGAAGGTCTACATTTCAATATTTAAAAATTCGGGGTGAGTTGGTGATAAGTTTAAAAAAAAAACAAATGTACAGTGATTTCTAGTCTTTCAGTAGCTGGTAAAAAAAATAAAGATTCACCACAAGATGGCACCACAGAGTATTCTGCATCCACTCACCCCCAGCACCTTTTTTCACCCTTTTTAAAAATTTGTTAAAAGCCACAACATACCAGCTTCAAATAAATACTGAGTGTGATCAGAGCAGGAGCCAAGACAAGATAATACTGGTTTGAATCTTTCACGGTAAGCTTTATATTATCCTTAATATATGACATTAATATACTAATATTAAATGACTACTGTTCAAGACAAACATGCGCAGGAGTCCTTCCTTGAACTAATTCCAGTACATAGAGGTTAATTTAAGTTTTATTAAATGTTATAATGAGTTAAAACCTGACTGAAACGCACACCATGTATTCTCAAGCAGGCAGATTCAGCAGACCAGTGTTTCCCAATGTGGTCCTCTGGGACCCCCAGATGGTCCCGGTTTTTGCTCCCTTCCAGGACCTTGCCAGAGAGTCCACATTTTTGCTCCCTTGGGAAGGAGCAAAAATGTGCATTGTCTGGGGGGTCCCTGAAGACCGGACTGGAAAACGCTGCAGTACACAAACAAGTGCAGGATCTCAATAGCCTAGTACAGGTGTTACCTTGGACTGCCACACCAGGCGATAGGGATTGCAGTGCTGCAGTCTCTCCATAACCCTCTGAACTGTCGCTCCCACTTCCTGAGGGTAGGGATCGCCCCGGTTGACTACCTGCACACAGAGATCCCACAGCGCCTATGATGACAGTGCTGCTGATACATTGATTAAGGCCTCAGCAAAACTACAGGAAAAGACAGGCCCTGGCATCACAGTAACACAAAGGGAGTGCGTCTATCATGGGGGCCCCAGCCATAACACAACACCAATAATAAACTACTAGATGTTAATCTATCAAGTGGGTGTGTGTGTGTGTGTGACCCCTGGGTCCAGTACCTCTGCCTTGGGCCATATGAATGAATGAATGTTGCATTTATAAGGTGCTTTTCAAGACATCCAAAGCGCTTTACAAAAGCAAAGGGGAGCCACTTCAACCACCACCACTGTGTATCACCCACCTGGATGATGCGATGGCAGCCATTCTGCGCCAGTACGCTCACCACACAGTAGCTAAGGTGGTGAAGGGGCAGGAGAGAATTCACCAATTAGATATAGGGGATGATTAGGAGGCCAGATTTGGCAGCCGTGGGCAATTGTACCACCCTGACACTTTTGAAAGATGCCCAGGGATCTTTTACGACCTGAGAGAGTCAGGACCTTGGTTTTACATCTCATGCGGAGGACAGCACCATTTTTAAAGCACAGTGCCCCCCTCACTACACTGGGGCATTGGGATCCCACACAGACCACGCTAACCTGTTGGCCACAGTAACACCTCAGCAGCAACCCAGCTTTTCTTAGTTGGTCTCCCATCCAAGTACTGGCCAGGCTCAAACCGGCATAGCTTCAGATGCATTACCTAGCCTGAACTGCAGGTGGCATGGCTGCTGCCTGGGATTGACTGCAGGCCTATATGCTATATCTAACCCAGATAAGTGGTGGGTGGGTGGGTGGATGGATGGATGGACAGAAATTATTCTCTTATTAAGTTCAGCAGCCACTGGAAGCAGTACACAGAGGTGAAATTAAGAAAATGTGAATGTTACTGAAATCTGTTTTGTTTGTACTGTAATGATCAGTGTGTCACAAAGGCTCACTGTTTTGCTCATACTATACTGCAGTGAGCTAAACCTGGAGGCCAACAAACCATGTAAATTCTACAGAAGAATTTGGGAACAAAATAAAAAAATGACATGTCATTAAAAAATGAGGAGTAAATCATTCACAAGAAAAGGCAGCACTCCCGTCCGGTACTTACCGACATGGGTAAAGAATGAGCTGAGAACAGGATCACAACGTCGTCCCTCTTCTCTGCTGGGAACTTCTCCAGCTCACTGAGAATATGTTGGGCAAAGCACTGAAAACAGCACAATCAGAGGGACGTTAGATAACACTTTAAGCGGAACATATTCAAAATAACACATTATTAAAAACAGAAGGTTACGTTATAGAAAGTACTTAAGGACCAAATGGAGAAAGCTTGTCTTAACGGACTTTCTTTCTGAAAATCTTCCCTTAATGTAATTTAATAAAGTTAAAGGGAACAATGCACGAACCCAATAAACCAATATAAATAAATCTAAACAATATTAAAACCCAATATACGTATCACATATATAATTTTAAAGCACATGAGTGCAAGCTAAATATGGCTGTTAGTAAACATTACATTGTGAAGCCAATAATTCATGGGCTACACTCAGAAATTAATGTTTAAAAAAAAATTCATGTCAACATGACTAATGGCTGCGAAGGACAGAGACTGGAGCAGACCATTCCAGGTAAACATAGCAGGCAATACATGCATAGCCATTTGTCACATGTTTTATTTATAAAAAGCAAATGTGGTATTCTTACCTCAATAAGCAGTGGGTGGGTGGGCCACCTGTCAATCACACTCCACTGCATTTTCGGACTTTCTCCCCGGCTACTGTAGTAGCGATAGATAGCATTCAGGCTGCTGCCTAATTAAAAAAGTCACATATACTTATAAAAGCAAAGACATTTACAATGACAAATGCCTTATACAGCTCATTTAACTATAGAAATGGATGCACTGAAATGCCAACTAGCATACAGAATAAATCTATTCGATTTAGAACACCCTACAACAGTACATGCAGATGCAGGAGAAACACTGTTTCCTTGGAAATCAATAACGTATCTATCTCAGTTACATTTATAGTGAAAAAATAATACTTAATTTTCTCCCGTTCATATAATGGAGCTCTCACATTACTTTTCCATGTAATTTGAATAGTAAATGTATCCATCCACCCCAAAGCAAAAGGGAAAATCCATAGTGAAAAGCAGTGAGACTGAATAAAGTTTTTCCAGAAGTAACAGTGACACTTAGGTTACCGTACACCCAGCAAGTCTTTTTTACATTATTTTACAAAAAACTGCAGAAATGAATAATGATTTCAGCTGGCTGTGAGGTGCCTTTAAATTGAATATACCATACCTGTGGTGGAGCAGCTGTACTGGGGGTACTGAGTGAAGGCCACTGCCCTCTCTATGCCATCCCTCTCCATCTGCTCTATGGCACTTTCCGTCAGTGGATGAACATACCGGAACCCAATGTAGAACTTGTGCGGAGCTTATGGGAAGTCAGACAGACAAAGAATCAATTAGCCATAGACAACACAGTTACAGTATATGTAATGGCAGTGTAACAGTTCAAAGGTTTGTATCAAGACACTCCAAAAAACACTACACTAAAGTTTTGGTGGTCTAATGGTTTGCGAAGTGTGCTTATGATTAGAAAGTTGCTGGTGTGAATCCCCGACCAACAAGGTACCACTTTCACACTCTGCCCCCCCCCCCCCCACCGCTACAGTAGATAATAGCTGCCCACTGCTATGTCACATGTGGGTTAAGTGCGGAGGGCATATTTAGTTGTTGTGCACTGTGGTGTGTCAACAACGACAACAATCTTCACTCACTATTTCACAATATAACCTCACATCTACGGTTATAGAAGCAATAAGTGATGCGCAAAATGATCAAACAAAACTATTCTTGCTGATGGCACATATTTTAAGTTTGTTTGTTATTAACAACTCAAATACTCAAAAAAGGGCAACAACATGATATCAGGATATAAATAATCTTTAAGAGCTGCAAGCAGTTCACAGCTGGATGCCCAGTGTGAAAAGCTTATCGATGAGGTGGGGAGGGTGGGAATAGTGGCTCTTATCTGTTCTCACACAGAAAAACCACTCCCGACATGTTTCTGCTGTTTATCACATACCCAAGCCACGGCTCGGCTAACGGAACATTTCTACAGTACACGGAAGCTTTTGGTCCAAATGGAGCCGTGTGAGAATACGGTTGTCACCCATATTACATAGAATTTCAAAAGAGCAGAAAATCTGTACCACAATTCCAATTATCAAGATCACCATTCTGAAAACCAGCAGAAAGGAATTGGCAACCTGGGTTAAATATTTGTGTGCATAATAGTTAATAGGGAAAGCACCAACGGATAGAGATCAGATGTCAAAAAGTGCTATTGTGCGTGATATGCGTGTGTTGGGAGGGGGTAGTGATTTACCTAAATATAGTCCAATAATTAACGTCTAAAAGGAAATTAACTTAAAACATTGTAGGAGAAAATCCGACCCAAAGAGGAAGAGAAATTAGACCCAGGGCAGGAAACGGGAGATAATTAGAGATAATAACTGACAAAGTGTTACTTGACTTCAGTTTCACCAATTTCATGGCCGGAATGCAATTTTTGTCCCAGAAGTCAACACACCTGTTTCAGGGCACATGTCATCGAGGAGTCTCACCATGCCCTCTCCCTGCAGTGTGGTCCATTTCTTAATAGGGGAACCACCCCCAATTTTGCTGTATTGCTCCTGAATCTTCGGAGTTCGCCGCTTAGCAATAAACGGCCCTAGTTTGCTGAGGGAGAAGACAAAAGTCAAGAAACTTGCTCAGAAACTATTGAAAACTGTGCAGGCAGGCTTCCACCTTTAAGCTCTGAATTATGTATAATGAGACAAAATACAACACCAGTCACAGAACCATGGGATAGACTTACAGATCTAGAGCTACTTTGCATAATACTGTATGCATACCAAACCATACGGGCCAAACATTTATACAAAAATACAAAAGTATTCCTACTTTTGCACTGGAAGCGTCATCAAGTCCCTGTCCATGAAAAGCCGGAAAAGAAATTCGTGGACATCGTCAAGTTTCTCAGGTCCACCCATGTTAAGCATAAGAATCCCAGTTCTAGGGTTTCTATGGAAAAGAAAATGGAAAATCGAAATAAGAGTAAAAAGACTTACTGCAGAGTGCATTTTTAAAAACATAATTAGGCAACAAACAAATTATGAATAACAGCAGAGATGTAATCGCCGAATCATCAATTACTGCTTAGCCAGCAATCACTCAATAACTTATACAACTGCACAATTATCCAGAATATATCACACCCATACAGAGAGAGAACAGAGTTATCACAGACATATTTATGTGTTAAAGGTAATGTCAGGTCACCAGTTAACACTGACTCCATGTCACTAAACGCATGCAAGGACAAGGCGATTAAAAATGCTAATACTGCACTTCTGAGCAAAACCCAAATGAATGAATAATGTCAGCAAGCAACAACATTATATATGTTTTGGCAATAGTGAGAAAATAACATTTCAATGATAATTTCAATGGTAATAAATAAAATAGTTTCTTCCTCGGTTAATAAATACTCAGTTCCTAGCCAGGCTCTCTGAGTGTCTAGTTTCTACATGCTTTCTACGTGCTTCCTGTATCCTCATGGTCAAGAGTCATGCTGCTTAGGCAAATAATCCCAGAGTAGCCCATGGTGGTGTAGGAATGTGTTTCCTGTGATGGACTGGGATCTTGTCCAAGGTATATTTTGCATCATGTCCTGCTTTTCCTGAAAATAAACTCCGTGGTCGCAGTGTTTATACAATATATAGGAGGTTATGCATGCATGGATGGATGGGTGGATGGAAACAGATTCCAAACACGTATTCACCTATTTTCCTGAGACTGTGGGATGTGTTTTGCAGCTGGTTTAGTTGCAGCTGCTGCTGTTGACTGCCACCTTTTAGAGGCAGTGAAATATAATCCGACGGCGCTGCCATTCTTCAAAGCTGAAGAGAGAAACAGAATAGGAAACACTTGGCTCACATCCACCATTTGTTACAACAATTAAACCCGGAAACTTACCCATGTTACCATTATAAGAATAATAGTCATGGTTCTACAAGTTTTTAAATTTTTTGTTTAACACAACTAGGTAAATACCGCTGTTGGACAAAATTAATAATTCCGCAATTTATTGCTAGCCGAAGGGTGCACGATGTTTTCTGTCAGTATGCAAGCAGCTAGCTACGTAGCTAAAGATGTTATCAGTGGCATGCTTTCTGATCAAACGGAAACTTTGCAGGGTAAATTAGAAAAATCACCCTGTCCGTAAAGAAGAATAAAATCGCCGGCGAATTAAACAGAGCAGCTCGATGGAGTGAAACTCACGGCGCAGCGAGCGAGTCACGCCTCCCAGAAGTGCCATGTTCGCTGTGCCGGGCTGAAAGCGTCCTCCGTCTCGCCAGAAAAAGAGCACTTTGGTTCCTCGTTTTGTTCAGTCATATATTTGCTTTGCGTTTCCCTTCAGGATGGGGACCCCCGTCTCTGCAGTATTACAGCTGTCGGCATGCGCCGATAAGGAAAGCGCTCTGCCTTCTGGAAGCCCACCCAGACCGCGCGCTGAAGGCGGCGCGCAAACTCCGCCCGTCGCCCCTTCTCAAGGCGACACCACTGATAATGATGGCAACGTAAAATAAATACAGCGCCAAGCAACCCCATGACTTACAGAAGGGGTTTTTATGGTCCCATATAAGAAATAAAGGCAATATAATGCGCTTATGTGATTTTTTTTTATATCCAGGGAAGTGGGGAATTCTTTTGGGCTTAGTTTGCCAAGTTACATTCCATGAATTTTACAAGCGACTACACGTGGGACCCCAAAATAAAAAAAAAAACATTGAAAAGTTATTATTATGGAGGCATTACTTATTAGCAATGAAATTACTTATTATATAGATTAAAAGATCTCATTGTTGTTACTGAGCTACTAATCAAATTATGTTAATAAGGTGATAAACCTAAAATATATTTGAAGAGGAATTTGCATATTTTCTTTTAAAAAGTGCATGCAGGATATGATAGTCTGGTAAAGAGTGCTATTGATTGGGCTTGGAAGAGGTCAACATTGGTACATCTAAGATCATTCCAATGACTGGTCAGTCATTTTGATAAGTAAGTAGGCATTATTCAATCCATTAGGTGCTTCAAACCAATAGGGGACATTTTTAACCAAGTCACAAGTCAAGACTCATGATAGGCTGGCATCCTGTCCAGGGTGTACCCCAACATAGTGCTGCCTTGGATAGGCACCAGCCCACATGGCCCAACCCAGGAAATGTTTGAAGATGTATGCATGTCAAAACATGACAACCTGAGTTTGACACATGCACTGTACATTCACCGAGTCTAGTTGGATGGCATCAAACACATTCTGATCGATTTCCATAAACTTGACAATCAAGATGTTTACTGATGAATTAGATCTAGAACAAAAATTTTACCTATTAAATAGTGCCATTTATCCAAGACCCTGTAATGGATAAGCGGTTGGACGTTGGATGGTTGATAATTCCACTTCCCTAACAGATAAGCAGCTGTATAAGCAGTGTTTTGCAGCTATTTTACGACAGTTTACCCCAGTTTCCGTCGCCTTCTCCATGATGCCACGCCCATTTTGAAATGCGCTGTTTGATTGGTGGAGAGCTTGACCTGCCGTCCAAAAAGTGTCGCAGGGAAGCGCAGGAAGTGACTACTGTTAGTAAAATTTTATTTTCACTACAGCATATCCGGTGACATTTTATGAGAGACATTTTGATATTTTAAATAAGGAAACGCTCATTCTTGAAAAAAAATGGTAAGAGTGAAGGTAATCGGGAATGATTCTGAATTCCAGTCTGAGCTTACAAGCGCCGGCTCTAGACTCGCCGTAGTCAAGTTCACAATGGCCGGGTAAGGCTGAAGCCTAGCCGATGGGCTCCATTCTCTGTCCCTCTACATCTGTTATTGTGATCATACTCTTTACAATAAGTAACTGCGTAGCCAGTTAACAGTAGAAACAATACTGTTCGGCTGAACATGCCCCTCGGTAGTTTTGATTCACGCAGCTCTTCGGTAGCTGCGGCCGGCCGACGGCGCGGCTGCTTCTCGTTAGCATTGCGTTTGTAATATTGCTGAGTACACGTTAGTCATCATGTTCTTTAGCCAACGTATGCTAACCTGCTCTGGGTAACTCGCTACCCGTTTTAACAGTTTATTACATGAGAACTGTTTGTCCTGCTTAAATTAGGGCCCGTTTGACATTTGTTAGCTAGCCGGCCAGATAATGCCTCGTTGCTTCACACTTTGTGTAACCGCTACTGTTTTTATATGAGTTTGTCTGCCCTGTCCCAAATACGGCACTGCGGCCTAAGGGGTGCTTTGAATCTCGTGATTTATTTCCGATTATGGAGCCGGTGCTGGGCAGCGCTTAGTCGCAATCTGAGTGCACAATAAAGCATAAAGAAGGCGCTTCTAATAACGCGGCCGACTCCGCCTGAATAAGAGCCTATTCAAAACGGAGTCAAGTACGTCCGTTACAGTGTAAATTATACGGAGGATGATGTATTAGACAATCTATGAAAGATATGAGTCTTAATCCCGGAGTGGAGGTTACTGGTAGTGAGCCCACTGCTGGAGGCAGAGCATTAGAGTAACACAGAATAACTCTATCATGGATCTTTCTGTAGTTTCAGTTTGCCTTGAACAGGAGGCAGAAGAGCATATATTGAGGAATAGTTAGGATTGTATGGAATATAGGTTGAATACCGTGTTGAAGTATGTTTAACCCACTATTATGAAGTAAGTTGTGGCAAAAAAGTCTGATGCTGATTGTTCAGTGGGCTTTGTGGCGATTGTTCGCAGGATATATAGATAGTAACTTCATTATGAAACTCTTTTTTTATTGTCATATCTGTCAGGAAAAAGGCACTTGTGGCTGTAAGATTTTAAAGTAATCCCAATAAACCTTTTTTTTTTTAGGTGCCGGCCCTGCATTAGAATAGCCCCTGCTTTCAACTCCTTGAGTACAAAGTATCCTCAAGCTGTGTTTCTTGAAGTGGATGTGCATGTATGTCAGGTAAGGTTCATTAGATGGTAATGTGAAGGCATTGCTTGCAATTGATGTGTATCAATTGAGACAATTCATGCAGCAGCAGTGTCACTTTATCTGTAGTCTGAGAGGGCACTAATCTATGAGGTTCATTACCACTTAATGCTAAAATGAATATTATGTAAGCAATACTTTATGTAAAGTACCGTCATGTGCTACAAAGTAACAAGGGTTAATATTCATTCCTGTAGCAAGAAGTGGGGCTATAGGACTAAGATACAGCAGTAGATTGGCATGACATTGCTAGATTGGCAATAATAAAGTAGCCGTAGTACCTTCATAAAAACTGTTATGAGAGATTGTGGACCACAATCAAAGATTACAAAAGTGTTACTAAGTACTAAGTGTTTGATACTACTTATCAAAGCCATAAACAGGGGGCAGACTTCTGAGATATAGTTAGTGTTAAGCTACCTAATTGCTTTTATAACAAGAACAAAAGTGAGCCTCTATGAATATGTACTGGAACTGGAACGTAGGAATGTAAAGGATCCTCATTTCCTGTGCTGTAACAAACGCAACTATAAAATAGCAAAGTAATGGAAATGAAGCAAATAATCACACCAAAGCTCTTCAACCTATTAAACACCATATTACTGGTCAGACTGAATGTTCAGATTATGTGGTACTGATTGATTGATTTATTTTGCAGGCAACTGCTGCTGGAAACAACATTTCAGCAACACCTACATTTTTGTTCTTCCGAAACAAAGTGAGGGTGGATCAGTACCAAGGAGCTGACGCCACTGGGCTTGAGGAAAAGATCAAGCAACACGTGGAAAATGACCCTGGAAGTAGTGAAGATTCTGATATCCCAAAAGGATATGTGAGTACACAGGTCTAAAGGGATGTGAAGAAATGAACTCCATTTGTTCAGGGCTTATCTAAAAAAAAAGGTGAAATATGTAGTTTAGTGTTTGGTAATACCAGGAAAATAATTAGCAATTTTTTTTCCTGCTCTATTTTACTAAGATCTAAAAATTAGTCAGCAGAATTAATAAAAAATGTTTTAGAGATTCATTAGGCCACTTGTTCTGTGGTAAATGGAGCAGTAAGTGGACTAGTGGAAGAGGCTCATCATGCCTCGTTTTTGTATAACAGAATTGTTGCAGAATAAACCGCTAAGCTTGATGGGAAATGCAGTCCTTTAAGTCACTCAGCAAACCGCAGGCAGTTCCGCTATTGCATGGGTTCTCGAAACATTTGTTGGCTTGTATAGGATATGTAAATAGGGGAATAATGTCTGTATAACGTGAGTCTTTCGATATCTTATACGTGATTTCATTCCTGACATGTACATTTTGCTAAACGCTGGTATTTTAGAAACTGCATGTACTTGGTATTCTAATAGGTTGTTGTTTTACCTTTGTGTTTCACCTCAGATGGACCTTATGCCATTTGTAAACAAGGCTGGATGTGAATGCCTAAATGAAAGTGATGACAGCGGCTTTGACAACTGTTTAATAAAGGACTCGTCATACTTGGAATCTGAGTGTGATGAACAGGTCGTTTATTTCTTTTGATTAATTTTTTTTAATAAGTTCAAATACAAGGCACCAAAAATTCTCCATTGTAATACAGTGACTACAGGTCAATACCGACATGTTTACAGTTACAAAAGAGAAAACTCACCCCTACCCTGCACTTTGTGGTGTTTGTGACATAACTAATGTGTAAAGAGGTTTAGCTCATAAAAGGATATCCTTTTTATTTTGTCTCCAGCTGCTCATTACGATGGCCTTCAGTCAGCCTGTGAAGTTGTTTTCAATGAAACTTCATTCTTCTGAATTAGGTAAGATTATTCTTCTCTTTTACCTATAATCATATATATAGTGGTTTGTAATACCGGTATATGTTTGTCTTTATTACGCATAAGCAAGAACATCGTAACCATGAACCCCTTAAAGAGTATTAAAAATGACAGTACATCCTTGCCCTCTCTATGAAATATTTGGCATTTGAATTTTCACTGCACACTTGAATTGCTTTCCGGTTCCTATTATAAGTTGGCATTTTAAGTTGTCTTGTTTTCTGAAACATTTCTGCTTAAAATTGGCCCAGAAAAAAATATTTTATTGACTTGATGTCAAGTGTGTTTTTCCTTGATCATTGCTGGCTGACAAAACAAGCAACTGCTGTAATCATGCTTAGCTCATGCGCCAAAGTCTGTGAAGATCTTCATCAACTTGCCGCGTTCGATGGACTTTGATGACGCTGAAAGAAGTGAGGCTACTCAGACTCTTGAGCTGTCAGAAGAGGACTTCAAGGAGGACAGCCTGATTCCCCTTCGCTATGTCAAGTTTCAGAATGTTAACAGTGTCACCGTGAGTTACTCCATTTTCATCGCACTTTACTGCAAGGAAACTGCTCACTTTTAAATAAAACTCATGCATTCTGATCGATTTGTCTATTGACAGTTGTCCTCTTTTTCTATAGATATTTTAAATAATACATTTGGGCATGTCAATACCCATGAAACATATATATTTCTTCTTACAGCTGTTTGTTAAGTCAAACCAAGGTGATGAGGAAACGACAAAAGTCAATTATTTAACTTTTATTGGAACACCTGTACAAGCTACAAACATGAATGATTTCAAACGGGTAAGTTTAAGTAACTTTTGCACTCATATAATGAACCTGCAACAAAGTTGTGGAAGATGTATTTTTGCTCAACGACATTTATTAATTTGTGAATGCACTCTTTTTAATGCTCAAAAACCAAAATTATGGAACTAATACAATTCAGCTTTGACCAAAGGTTAGTTACTACTGAGACTAGGTCCATCTCGCATGGAACAAATTTGCTTATCCACATGGGTAGTCAACTTGATATGGTTTTGAGGTTAGTGTTCTGCTGTATGTCCTTAGTAATAAGTTTATTTGCCAAACTGCAGGTTACTGGAACAGCTGAATTATTCTTTAAATTAATCCTGATTTGCAGACAAGTTGCTATACAAATCTGTTTCTCCAGTAACTTAATGTGTAGTTTATGAAGTTTTACAACCTTTTTCAATATTATTAATTTAATCCATTAAAAATAACCATATATTATATAAACAAAATAGTTTAACCCTTTAGGGTTTGAACTTTGATCTGTAACAATATGCATGAATACAATTTCTTTTTTTAATCAAATCTAGGTTGTGGGGAAAAAGGGTGAAAGTCACTGAAGAATGAATGAATGAATGAAATAAAGAACAAGACTGGAAATCTTGCTGTAATCAATCAAAGGACTGTCCTATGCCAACATAACATTTCTAAGTTCCAGTGTAAGTTTATTTTGAGTAATCTTAATTTTTTGGGCTGTGAGAACACTGTTTTGGTCTAGACAACACATTGCAAACATTTTTATTGTAATCCAGAAGAAACTGTAAATAAAGCTAATCCTTTTTTCCAAAGGCAAATTGATGCGTATCATCTTTTTCATGAAACAAATTTGCATGGAACTTAGTGAAATACAATTAAAATATAGTGAAATACAGTTTCACTGTAGGAGAAACTATACTTGCTCTGGCTGCAATATGTAACAGGTCTTTAATATGCAAACTGACTTACTGATGCAATTGTTAAAGTACTATGCTGTTTTACAGTTTTCTGAGCAGTTAAACACTAGCAAGCCAATGAGAACTAGAAAAGGTATTATAAAGAAGCTGGTACTTTAATAAATTATATACTTGGATAAAAACTGGGAAAATGTATTGTAATGCTGTTTCTGAGTTGATGGAGTCCTTTAATGTTTTTCATTGGCATAATCAAAGATATTTGTCTGGCTGGATGAGTTGTTTTTTTGGTGAATGTAATTAACATGGCTACACTATATGGGCAGGAGTATTGGAACGCCAGCCTAACCAACATCTCACTCCGAATCAAAGGGTATTAATATAAAGTTGGCTAACCCTTATAACCCTTTGTATAATAGCCTGTCATTTTCTGTTAAATCTTTCCATTAGTTGTTGGACATTGCTGGTGGGATTTGCTGCCATTCAGGTCGGGTATCGATGTTGGGTGATAAGTTCCCTTTCTGTGAGCTTGTGTGGCTGCCACCTCACAGCTGTACTTGCTCCCAGATGTTTCCGCTTCACACTCACTTCACTTGCGGTTGACCGAGGCAGCTCTAGCAGGACAGAAATGTAGAGAACCGACTTGTTGGAAAGATGTCCAATGGTGTCCAATGACGGTGCCAGGCTGACTAACCTCTTCTGTATGACCACCCATTCTACTGCCATTGTTTGTTTTTGTATTTTTGTCCATATAGTGTATATACAAATTAGCTTCACTGACAGGATATGCTGCATTGCTCAATGATTAAAGATGGCTAGCTCATGCCTAAAGTTTGCTGGTTCAGTGAGTAGCACCATTACGTCACAACTCTGAGTTTGCATGTTCTCCCTGTGTCAGTTCAGCTTATGGCACATATTAGTACTTTCACATATCTTATTGAGTGTAAATGTATGCTCTCCACTGTCATCCAGGTTGTCCCCTGTCTCATACCCTGTGTGTCCTGTGATATGGTATATCAGTTGTGGGAAATGCGAAATATATTTTAAAAAGGGGTATACAGTCATGGAACGACAGATTTCAAAGGCTCAAAAAATTGCATAATGCTGGAAAACAATTATTTAAAAACGTTTTTTTAAATACAAATGAACATCAAAATACAAATTGTCAAAATACAAATGAACATTAAGAATTACGAAATATATACCTGTATATAGTTAAATACAATTGCAAGGAAAACATTGTGAACCCATCAGAATTACCTGGATGTTTGCAATAATTATTCATAAAATGCAGTTTGATTGCAATCTATATTTTCAAATCTATAACTTGAATTATACAAGTGATTGTTACTCTCACCTGTTGCTTCTTCTCTGTGCTTCCTCATAGTCATTCCTTCATGAATGACTTCATGGGGACAGCTCTACAGGAGCTGTCATGGCTGACAGCACCAGAGGACCTGCTAGAGCTCAGTTAATCCAGGAGCATTTTGGAGCTATCCTACAAATCCTTCTGTATTTCCTTCTCCTGTCATTTTGTGTCTGGCGCCCTCATCTGGGAAAGAACATTTTTCAGTTTCTTTCCTTGTAGGTCTTTCACCTATTGTCAGACCGCCCAAGACACCCAAAAATAATCATTTCTGTTTCTGTTTCCTCAATGCTCACTCAATTTGTACAATTTAGTTCTTGTATACCACATTGCAAATCTAATTTCATTTCTGAGAAATAGAAAGTGAGCGATGGGCAGAAATCAGTTTTACAGATTGTCAGTAGCGTTTTGAGTATCTTATGATGTTATGTTGGAAGATTTTTCTGCCTTGATATTTTTAAATGTTGACTTCTGCTTTTTTCTTAACCATGTGGTCATATCCATTTCACAACAGCTCACAAATCCTCACTGCTTTTAATAGGATTCAGCTGAAGTTAGATGACATGTTGAGTTTTAAGCACTAGGGCAGTTTGTTCATTCACCATACCAGCTGCCAACTGACCCCAGCCTACAGAGATTAGATGATCTGATGAAGGCTGATAACCTAAAACACACTGGAATAGGGTCACGATAATGCACTCATTAATGAGAGAATTCCAAGGAAGGAACCTACATCAGTTGTTCTGATGGGAAAGACACTGAAAAATAATCCTTACCTCCTCCCATTAAGATGTTCTGACCATGGGGCTGGTGGTGATATTCAGACAAACAAATAGACCCATAGATTTGTCAAAAAAATCTTTCTGATCTGATATGTGAACCAAGGGTGTTGAATAGAGATAGAGAGGGAGCCCATATGTGCAAAAACATAAAGGGAAAATGGAATCTCTGTGGTTTTCAATGCAACAGATAGTCTGTTTAGAGGAATGAGTTAATACCCCTTGGAGCACCTACAGCCACAAGGATAGAAATCAATTCTGAGGACAAAGCAAAATCTATGACAATCCATTACAAAAAGCATGAGACATCATCAAAGGATACAGAGCCTCTCCCCTCCCACGCCTAAGACGGTTGGCAGAGGAAAGAAAGGTCCAAAGGGTAAAAGTCCAGACTTTCTTTCAACCAAACAGTTGAATATAAAGAGTCATAGAGACAAAGAGCTCCTTTGGGCCACTTTGTGTCTATGACTCTTGATGTTCAGCTGACTGGTTGAAACAAAATCTTGGTCTGGACTTTTACTCTCCGGACCTGAATTTCCCTCCTCTGACAGTTGGATCACCTATCTTTATTTCCAACCCAGCAGTATTTCCAACTTGCCAGTCTGCAATTTTATTTGCCTGCTTTCACAAGGATCCAACAATGCTACTACACCCCCGCCATGCTAATACCAATCCTGTACTCGCCATACTAACACAGGAGGTGACGCAAATTCTCAGCATTGTTAATCACAAGGGGGCTACAGGGCCTTAGGGGATATGGGGGAAATGGCTCAGAAACTGCACACAGCAATTAGAGAAGTGCTAACAAAGATCTTCTATCTCACCCTGTACCAGGCTACTGAACCTGCTTGTCTGAAGTCAGCCACAATCATACCAGTGCCCAAATAGACTAACATCAGCTGTCTGGATGAGTATAGACCAATGCCAACATTATTGCAAAGTGCTTTGAAAGACTGGTTTTAAGGCCCATTCTCCTCACCTCACTGGATCAGCACTAATATGTCTGCAGAGCAAATACACCCACAGTGGATGCTATTGTTAAGACTGTTCACGTACTGTAGCATTGACCCATCTTGATGAGAAGGGGACATACAGTACATGAGGATACTTTTTTGTTGTTTACTTTTTGACTAACCTCTCACAGCCAATCAGACTTGAGCCCTACCTTTCTGAGTCCTCTCCTCTATTCCTGTTACACATATGATTGCATCCGTACATATTCTCCAAACACATTCATCAAATGAATGGGGGGATGAAACGGGGGGATGGTCTGACACAACGGTATTGAGAATGATTTTAGATGGGGACAAGCAGGATGTTACAGTTCCCAAACTAGGTAGTGATTACAGCTGGTCAGGACACTGTCGATGGTTCCCCTGTAGAATGTGGTGAGGATGGAGGGTGGGAGGCTGGCCTTCTTCAGCCGCCCTAAGAAGTACTGTATTTTCCGGCGTATAAGACGACCCCCTGACTTTTCCAGTTAAAATATAGATTTTGTTATATACTCGCCGTATAAGACTACCCCC
>JAODKL010000118.1:18335608-18358732 GCA_026780765.1 Petrocephalus schoutedeni
TTGCACACAGTAAAGTGGAGATTGTACTTTTGTTTTATCATAATCACTTTCATTTTCATAGAAAATACCTCCCATAATGACTGAGCTACTAACCTTTGACTGACAAATTCACTTCTTCAGACGCAGTATGTTTGTTGCCCTTTAACCCACAGGAGTAGTTTGCAGAATGATATTTGCACGCAGGAGTGAAGCGAAGTGTAGACTGTGTGTCTGGGAGCTGCTGGTTGTCCTTAAACCAGGTGAATTCTGATTGGCTGAGAGAGCAGCTGTCTGAGCCACATGTCAAACTGACTGTGTCTCCTTCACTGACTCCTTTACCCCCCTTATGTGGGGTCATCACCACCTTTAATTCTGAAGGACAACATTTACCTATTAGATTTATTCACCTGAAAATCTTTTCATTTATGTTTGGATATTCACAGAATCACAAAACCTCAAGATTTTTCAGTCATATACACATAAAAATTGTTTCCAGGAGGAACACTATAGGAAATAATTAATTTCTGAGTTATCTAAATATTCCATCCATCCATCCATTTTCCAACCCGCTTATCCTGTTCAGGGTCGCGGGGTTATCTAAATATTATTTTTTAAATATTAAAGACAGCTTAAGTCTTTAGTCCCTAGTTTTTTTTTATAAACATGTTATTTGTTCTATTTCATTGTAGCATTAGCTAAAAATTAAAAAAAAAAATTTGCCAAGACTTACCATCAACTCTCAGAGTCAGAGGTGTCCCACTAAATTTTCCCTCTTGTTTATTGGTTATAAACCGGAATCTATACACACCAGCATCTGCGTCTTTAATGTTCTTTATCTGTAATGTGCAGTTCTTTTCTTTGTTCCCAAAATAATCTGCCTTGTCTTTGTACTCAGTAATAATGTCTGTATTGCTACTGTGATAGACGTATCGTTTTCCATCACACCATTGATCATCATTATGACACCACATGACTGTCTCTACTTTAAATGAACCTGGATAGTCATATGCACAGGGAATGACCACAGTGGATCTACTGATGGCACAGAGTGGACGTTTAGAATACTCTACAGCTCATTCACCTCCCAGGACCCCTGGAAAAATTATAACAAAAGGAAACATTAAATATTAAATGACTGTTTAAGCGCAATGCTGACAAGCAGATGCAAGAGTTTTCTTTGGGGAGACAATAACTTTTTTCTCAAGAAAAAGGCACATTTGAAGATTAGCATTTTAAGGTTAGTGCCCTTAATCCCCTTGGGTTACAAGTAATTAGATTTTAATGACATTGTGGAGAACTTTAGCAAATTTAATCTAACCAAAAGATTCTACCAAATGCTGAGCCATTGCTTTTCTTACCTGGTAAAAAGACAGCAGCTAGTATCCAGAAATTCCAGGCGTACTGAAGTCCCATCTCTGCTGCTCTTGATGCGCTGACTTCTGCAGGACACACTGTCAGTTCAGAGACTGTAGAATTAATATGCTTGAATCAAACCCATCCTTTCTTTCTCAGAACTGCTTATATATATATATATATATATATATATATATGCTAAATTTAGCATCTGCTTATTTCCTGTTTCACTGTACAGATCAGCCAGAACTATTACTTCTTCCTCTTTTGTTAACATTCTGTGTGCTGTTAAATGTTCCACAAATGCAACCTGATAAATGCATTGCAATTGCAATTAACACTTTAGCTCCGTCCACCATAGGTACCTTTAGCCCCCCGTGCACTAACTCCCTTATCTTTTGTCAAAGAGGCTAAGTCAAAACGCGAATAAGACGGCCGCGAATATAAGACGACCCCCACTTTTTAAGAGATATTTTTAGAACAAAAACTGCGTCTTACATTCGGGCCAATACTTTATTACTTCTTCCTCTTTTGTTAACATTCTGTGTGCTGTTAAATGTTCCACAAATGCAACCTGATAAATGCATTCAAACAAGTCAGTTTGTTAGTTTATTTATAAAGCACATTTAAAACAATAAAAGTTTCGAAAGTACTATACAGACCACCACAAAACAAAATAAGTACTCTTGAGTAATTAAAATTACTGAAATAAATAACAAATTACCTGGACGCCTCCCTGGTGGGGTGTTCCGGGCATGTCCCACTGGGAGGAGACCCCGGGGAAGACCCAGGACCCGCTGGAGAGACTATGTCTGGGACCCAGAAGAGCTGGACGAAGTGGCAGGGGAGAGGGAAGTCTGGGTTTCCCTGCTTAGACTGCAGCCCCCTCGACCCGATTCCGGATAAGCGGCGGAAGATGGATGGATGGATAACAAATTAATTAACATCACAACCATTTAAAAAAAATCAAAAAGTCATGCACAGGCCTACTGAAATGCTACCAAAAATGAATATGTTTTAAGATGAGGTTTAAAATTTTCACCAGTGGGGGCAGATGCCGAGTGGAAGACTATTCCTCGGCCTAGGACCAGCAGCTGAGAAAGCCTGGTCACCATTTCCCTTCCGACATAACCGAGGGACTGAAAGTCACATCTGATTGGATGACCAAAGGGTCCTTGAGGTGGAAAAGGGACATAGAAGATTATGGGGCCTGACTGTGTAAAGCTTTGTAAACAAATAAAAAACATGTCGTTTCAAAATGTCGTTTCATGCAGGCTCTACACAGTGCATTTATAAAGAATGTAAACAATACAAAAATATTGGACAAGAAATATACCCAATATAAATCTAACTAAATTTTAGTAAATAAAATAGTACTTTATTCTAACTAGAGTAAAGCTCACTATTAACTCCAGAGGCTTCTTTTCAGAGGCGGCGCAGTTTCCAAACCAGACAGTAATGTAGCAACAGAGAACACTCTCGATGGTCCCCTGGTAGAATGAGGTGAGGATGGGAGGAGGGAGGCTGGCCTTCTTCAGCTTTCGGAGGAAGTGGAGGCATTGTTGGGCTTTCTTTGAGATGGTGGTGGTGTTTAGGTTCCAGGAGGGGTCGTCTGTCCCTTGATGTACAGTGGGGTGTGGGCCGCCGGGCTCTTCCTGGAGTTGACAACCATCTCCTTAGTTTTCTGGACATTGAGAGACAGGTTGTTATTTTGACACCAGTCCACCAGGTGTTCTACCTCCTCTCTGTATGCAGAAGTTTGCAATATCCCTTAAATGAAAGAAACTGCTCTCTACCACATACCTTATTTGTACTGGCCGCAGGGAAGGACAGCACCTCCAAGGCGTAAAGGGCAAGCTCAGGCCATGTGCCCAATTTGGAGACCCAGAAGTTGAATGGGGCAGACCCATCAGTCAGTAAGTGAAGGCATGTGCACACGTACTGTTCCGCCATGTTGCTAAAATGCTGCCTCCCGCTAAGACGTTCCATATCAGCTGGAGGTGCTGGTTGTTGTGGCATGCTGACAAAGCTTTTCCACATTTCAGCCATCTAAGCCCTCCCTTCTGATTTGCTGGCGGTGCTCCAGCTGCGTCCTCCTCTGCCTTCGCCTTGTGCTTCCACTGAGCCCCCGCTGTCATCTGGGAAAGCCATCAGCAGCGTGTCTACCAGCGTGTGCATGTACTCATGCATCTTCTGATCACGCTCCAGTGATGGAATTAAGGACGGCACGTTGTCCTTGTAGCGGGGATCCAGCAGGGTGGCCACCCAGTAATCAGTACCGGTTAGAATGTGGGCAACTCGGCAGTTGTTGTGCAGGCACTGCAGCATGTAGTCGCTCATGTGTGCCAGGCTGCCCAGAGGCAACAACAAGCTGTCCTCTGTGGGAGGTGTATCGTCTGTGTCCTCTGTATCCCCCCAGCCACGCTCCAGTGATGCCCATGAGCTGCTTTGGGTGCCACCCTGCTGTGAACACGGTTCCTCCTCCTCATCCTCCTCCTCATCCTCGTCCTCCAGAACTGTGCCCTGGCTAGACAATTGTGTACCTGACCTCTGATGGTGCAGGAACCTACCCTCCGTGCCACATGTGAATGATTGGCCTGATGACTGTGGAAATGATCCCTGTTCCTCCTCCTCTTCCTCCTGTGCCACATCCTCTTCCATCATCGCCCGAAGCGTTTATTCAAGGAGATATAGAAGTGGGATAGTAATGCTGAGGATGGCGTCACTGGCACTGGCCGTGTTGGTGGAGTACTAGAAACAGCGCAACACGGCACACACTCGTTGGTGGTGAAGTGGTGCTGTTCCGCAGAGCGACTCACCTATGCGTGCTGCAGCTGAAACTTCACCATCGCCTGCTGCTGCTCGCACAGTCTCTCCAGCATGTGCAAGGTGGAGCTCCACCTTGTGGTCACTTCGCATATGAGGCGGAGAGAGGGAAGGCGCCAGCAGAGTCATCAAAAGGCATAAGAGACTGCTGCATGATTTGGGGCTCAGACTGCTTGGCTGATTTGCAAGGGGGTGAGGTGAAAGACAGATGTCCATGGGCTGCAGGTGTCAACTCTGCGGTTTTAGCAGGGGACCAGGTGGGAGACAATGTGAAGGAACTAGGGGCATGGTCAGCCACCCAATCTACTACCACCTCCACTTGTTCTGGCCTCACCTTTCGTACACCGGTATTCGGGCCTACATAATAACACTGCACCTGAGGAAGGAGTTTCATTCAGGCATGTAGCTGGCACAAGTCGACCCCATCCTCTCCCTGCAACAGGAGCTCCACCAACACCAGCAGCACCAATGACCAGGGCCACATCCCTTATTTGATGCTCTACTCATTCTTTGAGGTCATCCAGTGAATTAACAGATGGATTAACTATATTAATTTCCCTGTCACGTATGCAATGCAGGTGTACCTCACAGCAAGAATGGGAATATGTCACCCACTGAACTAACAGACAGATTACCTATATCACTTTCCCTGTCATGTATGCAGTGCAGGTGTACCTCATACAAAAAATGGGAATATGTCACCCACCGAACTAACAGACAGATTAACTATTATATTTTTGTGTCAGAGGTACAAAGATGGTGGATTGTACCCACAAAAAAATCGCTATAGGTCACACACAGAAATAACAGCCAGAATAATTCTTATATTTCTTTGACAGGGGTGCAAAGCTGGTGTATAGCACCCACGAAAAATTCACTATAGGTCACCAACAGAACAAATAGCCAGATGAGATTCCTAACACTGTCCCTCACTTCAGCTGCCTGCTTCCTGTCCCTGCACTACTCAGAGCTGATGGACCGTACTACGTGTGATCCAGCTTTTATATATTGGTACGGACTCAGACTTTACTGTTCAGGGTGAGGAGCTCGGGCAGTCAGGAGGGGCTCAAAGTAGAGCCGCTGCTCCTCAGTATTGAAAGGAACTAGTTGAGGTAGTTCAGCCACCTATCTCTAGGACATCTCCTTGATTCTATCAGGACGGAAACCTCAGGGCAGACACAGGACACGCAGGAGAGATTATATCTCTCGGCTGGCCTAGGAACACCTTGGTATTCCCCCGGTGGAGCTGGAGGAGGTGGCTGGTGAGAGGGCAGTCTGGGTCTCCCTGCTTAGACTGCTGCCCCCACAACCCGACCCTCGATAAGCGGCAGAAAATGGATGGATGGATGGAACAAAAATACTACTCAAAGGCCGGATGAACAGATGTTAACAGGGCCAGTGAACCTTATTTTTGTGCAATGAAACCCAGAACCTCAGCATATACAATCATGCAAATCTGAAACCTATTTGACAAATTGGTTTTAAAAATAGAAGCCTGACAACAACTGAAAGTGCACATAATAACTGGAAAGATCTTCCTTTAAACTATTACTTTTAAATAAAATAAGAAAATGCAAATTACAATGTTTTTTTTTAACTTATGCATGCTTCCAGCTGATCCAGTAACAATGCATTCTTGCCTTTCCCTGCCATCAGCTTCCCCTTGAGACTAAAAGTAATGATTTTGGCTCTGAATTCTGAGATTCTGTGTAACACCACAGCCAAAGCTCTCACATTATTTACAATCGGGAATATTACACAGGAAAACTAAGATTTGCTTTTCTGCAGGTGTAGGTGTTCCCATTAATTAATTCAATGATTGTCACAAACTTAAATGGGCGAATGGGGCATTTGTTGGATTAGAAGGGGGTGGGGGGGGTTTGTCTGTGACCTATGCTGCCTTGTTGATTTCTCTCCTTTCTCTTTCCAGGCCATTCCTCATCCTTGGGTATTTAACTTGGGTGCTTTGGAATCTTTGTGTGACGTGCTGCTCTCTTTAGTAGTTAATAAACAATTTGGCTGAAGCAATTTGTGTCTGGTTTCTCCCTTCATGTTGCTCTACTAGAAGCCAGGCAGATGTAACATGTCACATGTGTGTGTCTGCTATTGCCTCATTTGAAATGCATTTTCTCTTTGCAGTCAAGCTTCATCATCATCTGTGCACATTCCCACAGAGCACACGATGTAGGGCGAGATTCGGGGCTGCTGTCGTATTACTCACACGTGGCTCATGCCGACTGTATGGCTTGGTGTCATGTGCTTTGTGCGTTTAGGCAAGTGGGTGAGCTTTTTTCAGCTCAATTTAAGTCAAGACGGGCCACAGGCTGCTGTAACCCAAACATGATGGGCAACTACTGCTGCTTTCTGCAGCGGGCAACAACGGACACTCACAAGCGCAAAAGCAAGTGCCTAAAGCACTTTGGAACAGTATATGTCTTGGTGGACTTCTGTTTGTAGTATTGTTGCAATGAATACATTTTTCAAATGTCACACAGTTATAAGGCAAACTTTTATTACGTATAATATTTTTGTAATTTTTTTTTCGCTCCTGCACGCATAACTTGACATGCCTCCAGTTTTGACCGCAGCACACTGGATTTAGTGTAGGACACATGTATTAGACAAAATAGTAGACAGAAATTTCTTGTGATCCAGTGTTAAAAGCTTCTAAAAAAATCTTTGTCCGTACTAAATACCACTTTCATTAATGTGTTTAATGAAACATTAATGAATTAGTCTTTAAGTTAAAGTCTCTGCATTAATTGGAAGGAACCATTGTCAGTGTGAGTACATCATTAGGCTCTTGAGCGAGGCCTTTAACCTCCAGTTGCTTAAGGGACTGTCTGTTTCCTGCACTTCCTCCTGATCAAACATCTCTCATGGCTTTACTGGAGCAGCCATCATTGCTGAGTCAATTGTGTCTTAGGTGCAGCTGGAGCTGGATCGGCTTAAAGCCCTATAGCCAGGAAGACGCTATCAGAAAACTGAGGCATACGAGTTCTCTTTTAACCTCTGCTTTATGTTTGCATCCGTTGTCACACATGGATACATATAGAAAATGACGCCGAAGTCTTTTTAACATCTTCCTCCAGCCACTGAAGGTTGTGAAAGCCTCCTTATCTTTCATCACTACTTATGTGTAAGTTCTGCAAACTCTGACCGGGTGCTCAGTTTGACAGCATGCGACGGCAAGGATGGCTGCTGGAGACACGCTGCTATTCTGGGGTCTCACTCTACTCACACTGCCTGGTAAGAGCATCAGCCGTCAGGGATAAGATTAATAATAATGACATTACTTATTATTATCAGAGAATTGGTGAATTTCTACCTGTAGAGTTGTTTTTTTATAGAAAAATTAATTATAGAATTTTTTAAGTTTCTCAAAAAATAAGCATAAGAAATACATTTAAGAAGTATATTGAAATGAAATTTAGATTGCATGCCCTTATATTATTTTATTGGTATAGAAATTTGGGTTACGGTTTGCTGCCATTGTACTTGAATACAATAAAAAACCATATAAACTTCTAAAAATATAAAATTTTTTGTTTTTTCAAAAAAATGTTTTTTCATAGATAAATAGGATATTTTAAGAAATCGTGTTCTTCAGTTTCACAAAAATAAGCACAAAAGAAATACATTTAAGAAAATTTGAACTTTTTGCACATCCTTTAATTAGTATTTTATTAGTATTTATTAGTGAATAGGACAAGCGGTTTCAGAAAATGGATGGATGGATATTGTGGGTGTTTGCTATACAGATTGCTGTCATTGTGTTTGAGTCTTGAATACCATTTTTTTTTTTATTACTTCTGTTTTCCAGGGGTCCTGGGTGGTGAATGGGCTGTAAACTATTCAAGAAATACACTCTGTGCCATCAGAAGATCCACTGTGGTCATTCCCTGTGCATATGACTATCCAGGTTCATTTAAAGTAGAGACAGTCATGTGGTGTCGTGATGATGAGTACTGTGATAAAAAACAATACGTCTATCACAGTAGTAATACAGACATTAGTACTGAGTACAAAGACAGGGCCGATTATTTAGGGAACAAAGAGAAGAACTGCACATTACAGATAAAGAACATTACAGACGCAGATGCTGGTGTGTATAGATTCAGGTTCATAACCAATGGAACAGGGGGAAAATGGAGTGGAATAAGTGGAACGACTCTTAAACTTCTGGGTAAGCCATAGTTTTTAGCTAATTCTACAATCAAATAGAACAATTCAACTTATTTAAATGTTTTCGATGGACAAATGTTTTAGCACCACTGGTTGTGAAAAGCAGGAATGTTACTGTTAATGTATTCTTTCAAAAATATATTGATATAATAATGACTAATAATGAAAACTTACTGTATGATCTGCAGAGTTCTTACAAGAAACAAAATCATAATGCGTATAAGACTGCAAAATCTTTAGGTATTATGGTTCTGTGAATATCCAAACATAAATTAAAAGATTATGGGTGACTTTCTATAAATCTAATAAGGTAATGTTTTCTTTCAGAATTAAAGGTGGTGATGACCCCACATAAAGAGAGTAATGGAATAACTGAAGGAGACTCAGTGAATTTAACATGTGGCTCAGACAGTTGCTCTCTCAGCCAATCAGAATTCACCTGGTTTAAAGACAACCAGCCACTCCCAGACACACAGTCTACACTTCGCTTCACTCCTGCGTGCAAATATCACTCTGCCAACTTCTCCTGTGGGTTAAAGGGCAACACACATACTGTGTCTAAAGAAGTGAATTTGTCTGTCAAAGGTTAGTAGCTCAATCCTTGCAATTCCTCTAACTAGTTTAAAGTCAAGACTTTGCTAAAACCAAGATGAATAAACCATTGCTTCATCTTTCCTGTGGATTACAGATGTTGCATGGGCTGTACATTACTCAGAGAAGAACCTGTGTGCAGTGAGAGGATCGACTGTGGTCATTCAGTGTGAATATGAGTATCCAGAGGCATACAAAGTGGGCTCCAGGATGTGGAGTCATAATGATGTGGACTGTACTGGAAAACCATATGTCTGTCACAGTAATAATACCAACATTAGTGCTGAGTACACAGGCAGAGCAGAATTCTTGGGGACCGACATGAAGAACTGTACATTACAGATAAAGAACATCAGGAAGGCGGATGCAGGAGAGTATAGATTCAGATTTACAGCTAATGGGTGTGAGAAGTGTGGTGGACCTGGAGTGACTCTTCGAGTTGATCGTAAGGCTTTACATTTTTGTTTTTCAGCTATTGGTCATGTAACACAGACTAATCTCCTTCCAATATGCCTATCCTTCCTTTCCTGCCGCTGTACCACTGTTGATCTTGCCATCAAGAATCAAGCACCCCATACCAGCATCTGTCTGTTTTGTTTGGTTGACTACTCTGCCATTCCCTGGAGGATGGGCTCCCCCTTTGGGTCTGGTTCCTCCCAAGGTTTCTTCCTCCTAGGGAGTTTTTCCTTGCCACTGTCACCTTTGCTTGCTTACTGGGGGGTTTTTATGTGGCAGAGAAAATGTAAAGCACATTGAGACAATGTAATGTTGTGATAATGTGCTATATAAATAAAATTGCATTGCATTGCATAATCAAACATCTTTCATAGATGTTTCCAGTGTAACAGAGATGCTTGTTGTCTTATAGAAACCTTGTTCATTACCGAATATGAATTACTGCTGGTGATGCTGTGCATAATGTTACTGCTGAAATATCAAATTGCTTCTTATATTATGCACTGTATACTTTTAGAACTGAAGGTGGTGATAACCTCATCCAGAGGAAATGAAACAATAAGGAAAGGAGACTCTGTGAATCTCACATGTGGCTCAGACAGCTGTTTTCTCAACCAATCAGGATTCACCTGGTTTAAGGACAACCAGATGCTCCAAGAAACACAGTCCACACTTTGCTTCAGTCCCGTATCCTATAATGACCTAGGAAAATATTCATGTGCTTTAAAAGGTTATAATGAGATTGTGTCTGATGTCATCTCACTGGATTTTAAATGTGAGTATTAAATCTTCATGGAAAAGTACAATACAACCAATTACAATTTATAACAATAAAAAGATATAGCAACAACTTACCTGCACATATATTCAGTAAACTTTCCACCTTCCATGATTGCTTACAGGGAGTGTTTGATTTGTAAACTCGGAGCTCATAAAGATTGCCTCCTACAATTGTCATTATATGAGTACCTGGTGCGCAATGACTTCTATGAGTCTATAACGATGATAGCGAGCTATTAATTACTTAATCACATAACCATGCAAAATTTTCTATGATGAGCTGTTAGTTACATCAAACTGTAAGATATTTCATCTGTTAGTGGCCGAAAGGTAGATTTTTCTGTGTGTGCATGGTTTAGTTTTTCCCTTTCAAATCAAAAGTCAAATAAATGAAACATACTAATTCATTCAGATGTTAATCAAAAAATCATGCAGCCGATTTTATAAATATAGGCTGTTTCTCAATACGATGACCGCAAAGATCGTACTTGTGGTCTTGGTAAAACTGGTCTTGCCTACTTGCCTCACAAGATCAAACTTGGAGCACAATGAACCATGGGATTGGTTTCATTAGCGAGGATGCAATCAATGTATCCTTGATATTTGAGGTGGGCCAAGAATGACATTTTGGGATTTGGGGATTGTCCTCTGTCATTCTGTTCTGGAGTATTGGAACTGGTATATGGCAATGGAAGATGATGTAAAATGGGTATAGGAGAACACAAGAATGGTCAAGTACACATATTGAGAAACACCCATACTGTGATACCATGAGGCTAAATCACTTGCAGACCAGCATGCATTGCACCAGACTGTACATAATGTAAATACTTGTGTAAATAATATCCCTCATATGCAGTTATGTCAGTGAATGTAAAAGTGTCACGCAGTAAAATTACTGCGTGACCTGGAGGGAGCTCTTGCCAATTGTGCAAGCCTATCACCACTTTTGTCTGTACCTTTGTGGCGCTTGACACTTCCAGCCGAGCATTTACCATATGTTCCTCACCTGTTTACTGAGTTTTTGTAGTGGACTTGGGGGTCGCTGAGGATGGATGACCTTTTTTGTGGGGGACAATGTAATGCCTCGAGATTAAAACACTCACATACCAGCATGCATTGTATACTGTACATAATGTAAATACTTGCGTAAATAATGTCCGTGATATGTAGTTATGTCAGTGCCAAATGTAGTGTTCCCCTGTTGTGGTGTTAAATGTGTGTACTGGTGACTTTCCCTGTCCATCCCGCTGCTGGTGTACTCTGGCAGTCACAAACAACAACAAATATCTTTTGCTTTTCCATGTACTGACTAAACATATCTCACCGTGCTGACACTGCAGTGATATTTTTGTTATTGTAGGCATATTTCTTTATTTGTAGGCCTATTTGCTCCAACGTTTAATTCAAACTAATATAAAGTTTAATTATATTGGCTGTCGCGTTCACGGTGACATAGCACACCTGAGGTAGCAGAGGTCGCGGAGCTAAACACCGGCACAAATTAAGTACAGCGTACGCAGTTAGAGTGAGCGTGGAGCTTTTTTCCAGTAAACAGGGTGAGGCAACACTCAGCAGGAAGTCAGGCTATTACAGGGCGCTTGCACACTGTAGGGAATTTGGAGGAGCCAAGCAAACTCCTTACACACACAACCATCCATTTCCACTTTCCAACTACTTATTATTGTCAGAATTATTGGGCTAATGTTTATAATTCTGATAATTATTAAAAAGTCAAAGTCAGAAAAATTACCTCATATGAAAAAGTAAGCCAGGAGCCTAGTACAGCCATTAAAATTGACATACAACATGTCAAGTCTAGCATGTGACTTTAAGCATCTACTTTGAATGGGACTGGTATCCATTGCTTTGTACCCTGTGCTGTGTGGCCTCCAGGCTCACTGCCACAAAGAAGTGAAACATTTGTTTTGGGAAATGAATGGATGAATTTGTTTGCAATTTTTGAGAATGTCTTTTTCCTTTTTGCAGCTGAGTTAAGTACAACCACATTACTACTGGTTCTTCTATGGATAATATTGGCTGTTTTAATTGTAATTCTTACAATTATCCTTTACATAAAGAGGTGAGTGTTCAGTGCTTCATCTTATACAGTAAAATTTTACAAATCTACATATTTATAATGTTGTGCCAGACATTTTGCTTTGTTACATAAGGCATAACGTTTCTGATTTTTCAGAAGGAAGGCTGGTTCAGTGAATGGGGTGAAGGATACAGAAAGGAAAACATCAGTAAGAATTTGCATATAATTATTTTGTTTCATACATATGGAACCATAATTTACTAACTTTTCTGGATCATATGTGCAAGTGCAAGGTAATTCATTTAAGCCTTTGAAACAATTGTTTAATTTCTCTCTCATCCTGTGTCCAACTAAAGGTTACGGAAGAGTATGCAAACAATGCTACCACATCCCAGCTCAGGACCCGGGGACAGGATGTTTCATCACAGGAGGAGGATATCTGCTATGCTTCTGTAGAGTGTAGTGCTTGGCAACCAGAAAGGAAGTGAGCATGAATTTTATTACTTTGTTACTCGTCATTCTTTGTAGTATGGAATTAACATAATTTTCAATAAGCAATTTTCAATTTCAGAATTAAAAATGAAAGACACAGGATTTGTCTAAATGCAAATGTGGTCATTATAGTATAAATGTGGTCATTATGTACAGTACATTATAGTACATATACAGTAAGTACATTATAGTTGAGGTTAATTATTATTTATTAAGTCGGTTTAACTTACCTCTCAGGAAGACCAATTCATGGAATGAGAAGAATGTCCCAGGAGGGAAAACACCTGTAAGAAACAGAATGTCTTTATTTTTTCAGCGTTTCATTAAATACATATCAAATTACATTTATTGTCATTCTCAGATCACCTGCACAAATATGGGTTGGTTTTTGTTACTAAATATCATTAGAAATACTCAAAAGTATAACAAATATTATATTCTGCTCCTCGCTCACTGTCTCTGTCTGAAGCTTACAGAGGATGCAGAGTATGGGAACATCATAAGGCCTAATGTGTTGTCTCTGGAGGAGGAAGTCTGTTATTCTTCTGTTCAGTTTAAAAGCAAGCCCCCCAAAAATAAGTATGAATATTACTTCATATTTCAGTTAATCTGTAAAGAATGAACAAAGGTACATCAGATCAGTTTATGTAACTCTATTTCTGTCCAAATTCTGCAGAAGTGCTGTGAGCAGTGAGGAGAGTCATGACGATGCAGTTATCTATTCTGCAGTAAGGAAGACAGCATCCCACAGATAAACCAGGTACAACATCTTCTTTATCTTGTTCCATACACCCCGATGACCCTAAACATTATAACCACTTGAGGCAAATAAGGTTTACTATCTTGTAAAAACAGTGCTTGTCAAGTTCTGGAATATATTAAGCAGTAAGCTAGCATTCAGTACTAATATTCAGTCATGTTGAACGCAGACGAAATAGGCAGGGATAAAGATCTAAGTGACTCAGATCTGAGTGACAAAGACCAAATCATTATGGCCAGATGACGTAGTCAGTGCATCTCTGAAACAATAATGCTTGTGGGGTGCTTATGCTCAGCTGTGGTGAGTACCTCCTGAGAGTTATCCGAGGAGGGATAAAATTCTGAACACTGACAGAATCAGTGGAGTAGCAACAAGTTTAACATTGGGGAGACAAAATTTGTCCTGGTGGGGGTGCAAGCTGTATCATGTCATCGCAATGGGCACATATTCAGCTGGCAAACGCAGGGGCAGGCAGGTGGTGTAGTGGTCAGGGACGCAACCGTGTACTTGAAAGATTGCCAGTTCGAGTCCGTGACCTGCAAATACTGCTGAGGTACCCTGAGCAAGGTACTGTCCCCAAACACTGCTCCCCGGGCACTCATGTAGCTGTGCCCTGCTATGTCACATGGGCTAAATGCAGAGGACACATTTCATTGTTGCATGCTGTGGTGCGTCAACAATGATGATTAATCACCTTTCACGTCACTTTTTCACATGCAATAGTCACATTGTAAATTGGCCAAAGTAATGAGTGGATTCATAATTGAAGATAAGGAACGTGCTCCTATTTATTTACTTACTTTATGGGAGGGAGGACCTGCTGATATTGGGAAGGGGGGTGCCCCTCGAAAGGATGATGGAACGCCAGGATTCATTGATGTAGCTTATCGTCTAATACAGTGATTTCCAATCTTACCTTCAGGGACCAGTCATGATCCTGCCCATCTGATCCTCCTGTGTGCCACGCCCCCTCATTAACCTCGTGTGAATTCCTGCATTTGCCAGCTGTGTCTCATTTCGTGTTAGTGATTCTGTGTATTTTAGTCCGCGTTTAAGTTCGTTTCCCCAGTCTGGTCATTAACGTCGTAATGCTGTCTGGTGCTATTCCCGGCTTGTCTTGAATAAATCCTCGTTCTCCTCACCTTTTGGACTCAAGATCATGCTTCCCGCTCCGCACCTGGCACTCGACCTGACAGGACCGACAGACAATCCACGTTTTTACTCCAGCTTCAGCTCCTGGTACGAGCAAAAAGGTGGACTGTCTGCGGGTCCTGAGGACTGGATTGAAAAACAGTGGACTAATATATCCCAGACAATCAACATTATTCACTTCACGTGGGGTCATAATGGTTTGGTTCATTGGTGTGTATATACTGTATGTAGAAAAGTGTATCTAAATAAATATGAAGTAATTTGTAGCGAGGGGAAGTGTGCAAGCCATGGTTATGGGTGTGAGTGGGTAAAGATTTGCTGTTCAGATTTAATCAGGGAAACAGCTGTAGGGAAGAAGCTGTTCCTCAGCCTGCTGGTCTGGGTGGGGAGGCTTCTGGATGGGAGTAGGGTAAACAGTCTATGGTTTGAGTGGAGGAAGTTTCCAGTGATGTTGTATGTCCTTCTCAGGCATCGCTTGCACAAGAAGCCCTTGGAGGAGAGGAGCTGGATGCCGATAATGTGCTGGCTGGTTTCTCCACCCAATGCAGTTAGAAGGAGAACAACAGTGATACCATACCATGATACAGCTGCTCAAGATGCTTTTGATGGTGCACAGGAGAAGTTAGTCAGTATCGGAGATACTGAAGATAGATAAGCTTTCTTCAGTCTGCTTAAAAACTAAAGGTGATACTGCTTATTTGATAAATCTCATCATTTCTTCTCTGTAGGCTTTTTAGTGAATCAGTAGCAGATTAGGTGATGAAAGAACTGCTAGTGTGGTCAGAACCCCATTTTGATCACATCATCTTTGACGACATCAATGGCTGTCAATCCTGTTCCTGAAGGCTCACCTGCCATAATATTTTCACTCGAACCCTGTCATAGTCAGGCTCAGATGGTCCTTAATAGGATAATAATGAATGTGGTGGATTGAAAGCAGTCTAGGCTGGAATGAAAACATTGTGGCAGGAGGTCCGCCAGGAACAGGATTGACAACCACTGATCTAGATCGTTAATGTGATCAGCACCAGCTGAGCTTCCCCATGCAACAAGTGAAATGTGACATGATGCATGTTGCAGTATGCATTCCTATTGACTTTGTTGAAGCAGCAAATAAGTATACAGTACATTGGGAAAACAAACCCAAATGAATATTGTATTCTGGACATAGACTTAACAGGTGAAAATGAATAATCATACTTCAATCCATTTGTTAACTGCTTCTCCTGGTTGGGGGGGGGGGGAGGTCATTCCAGATGATTACACTGTCTCCATCTTTGCTGCTCATGCCGCACTGAGCTCTTCCTTGCTTTCGGCTAGCATGCCCTATGGGACTCTTGAGAAATTATAAAATGCAGCATCCCCTTTACTTCCTCAGAACTTCTGATAGCTAACTCAGTTTGACATATGTTTTGTTCTGTAAGATCTACTTCCTCTTTTACAACTTAACTAAAACTAAATTCAAAATCCACCCATACTGTGGTCATCTTCTGAGTTTTCGTCATGTTGCGTGGGTTTCCATTTACTTCAGTTTCCTTTCATTAGGTAAACTAGTGTCTCATGATTGCCTGTAATGTGTCATTATGTGTATGTGCGTTTGCCCTCGTCTTGTCTGGTGTCCCACCCAGACTGTTCCCCTGTCTAATCCCCATATGTTACCTGAGCTAATATCCTGGATTTATGTGAATCTGTATGGAAAAAAATGGCTGGATAAATTAGGTCTGGAAGTTTTCTTTTAATTACTTGAGGTTGAAAATTTAAAGCAGAACAATTGATTTTGTGCAGGAATCTCGTACAGTCCCAGTGATTGAGTATAAATGTTAATTTGAGTGTGTGTTTATTTAATTAACTTAGAACTTTAGCTTTGTCTCTTCTGTTAAAGGGTTAGACTTTGTCAAAGTCAAAAGTCAAAGTAAACTTTGTCATCTTTGCTATATACTGTACAAGTATACAGAGAGATGAGACAACATGGCTCCAGTTTTGACAGTGCAGAAAAACAAAAATGGCAAAAACAAACAATATATAAATAGGATATAAAAATATACACTTTAGACTAGATTTAAATTAAACAAATCTGTGACCTTCTAGTGTTTATGTTTCAGGTTTTAGAACCATTTGCCCAGAATGGCTTAGATGCAGATTGTGTATTATTGCTAAACATTCACCTTCGGTTTTGAGAGTAAAATCATGTACTGAGAAAAAACATAGACTGTTGGTGGACAAAGTGGAGTGAAACGCTTTTATGTCGTAGCTGCTTTTTTTAATGAATGCAACACAGCATAATTTATTTTCGTCTTTGAGACTTCTGTTTGCAATAAATAAATTTCTATACTTAATGAAGGAAGAGCTCTCATATTCAGCACGCTCCGGTATGCAACTGGCACAATAAACTAAAAATGAAAAACATAAGCCCTGCGCAATTTAAATGTCAGTTCCAGGGAATGCCTATGGAGCCGCATGCTTTAATTGTCTTTCTTCATGGTCCACTATTATGTACCTTGATATTTTTTGCAATTTCCGTGTGTATAAATGATGGAAGTACATATGGATAATTTAGAATTCAGTCTTTTTCAAGAGTAACATTCAAATATCCAGAAAATTCAACTATCTGACAGCCTCGCAGTATATGAGAACTTTCACTGTATACAGACTATACACAGACTATACACTCTGACGGCTTTGCAGTGTGATTGTGTATGTGATTTATCGTCAAGGTGTACGATTAATTGTGATTTTAAAAATTATTTGACAGCCCTACTTACAATAGAGTGCCCTCTGTTCATCTTAAATGCATTTTTGAAAGCATTGAAATTCCCCTTGAACTTAAATTTAAATGTGTATCCTTTGTGTGGTGTGATGGTTAGGGCTATGACCGTATAACTGAAAGGTTGCCGGTTCGAGTCCCCAACCAGCAAGTAGTGTTGAGGTACCAGGAGCAAAGTACCATCACCAAGCATTGCTCCACAGGTGCTTAAGTAGTTACCCACTGCTATGTCACATGGGTTAAATGCAGAGGACACATTTTGGTGGTGTGTCAACAATCACAGTTAATCACCCTTCTCCATTATTCTATCTTGCTTTTACTGTGATGAAAAGATTGTATGCTATTTTATGCTATTTTTTGCTCAGATAGAAAAAAAAACACAAAATTTGGATTATAATTTATGCAAATAAACACCAAATCAATAAAAACCAAAAAGTTACTGATATCTTGCTGAACAGATAAAAACATTATGTATGCACGTATAAAAGAATAAACTGTTATAATATCAATATCAGTTGTGTCGCTCATTTCCCACAATTCCATATGAAATCATTTTAGAAATCAATTGACTGTCAGATTCATGATGTATTATGAGAGCAACTGCACGCTGGCTAATACCAATATTTTCACACTTGTTGCGTGTCAGTAGCAAAACACAGTAAGGTAAGAAAAACAAACAGATAAAAATGCATATATTCTGCTGAGCTGCTCATGAGAAAATGAAGATTTGGTATGTTACATAGCATTTTGGCTTGTAATGGGGTCTTGTGACCTGAAAGGTCCTGTGGCTACTGTACATGGATAATGACAGTTGTTGGAATACCGTTGCATCCATGCAGTTTCTTTTTTTCCATCACATCCTCTGTGATAACCATTGTTAAGATGGGCTAGATTAATTTTGTTCTTTCATGGAAGCTATCCTTCACTCCTCCTCAGTCTATAGTTGATGCTACATTTTGACCGTATGAGACAATAAGGTCACTGCAGTGCCTGTGTATCAGGTTTGTGCTGTGTTTGTAATTACATTGCGTTTTCTGGGGACACGGTGACACTCATGTGCCATGTTCCCTATCCTTACTCTGCCTTTCTATGTAGCTGACTATGTTGGTAGCCTAATTCTCAATGATGACAGAGCAATGAAAAATATCAGGCATCAAGGAATGACCTAGCAATGAAAATTGGGCTTTTTATACATTTTTCTAACAAAGACCCTGCGATAATGGCAAACGAATGCGATCAGCGAGAACGCTAGAGACTTTCTGGAGGAGAGTTCTGCGGGGAAGCGTGGGTTCGGGGACAAAGGAAGGCAAATTGGACGTGACTGGATTTCATCTTGTTACATCTCATTTCATCTTGTTACAGCCAGTGGCATAACCACAAATGAAAGAGCAGTTGGGCCACACAATCCAACATAGCTCAACAGCACTCACTTCTTCTGCGCCACTGCAATGCCTCGGTCTGCCCACTGGCATCAGAACTGCGATGCTAGAGACAGAGGACCAACAGAGAAAGCAGGCTGAGGCTGCTCTGCTCAGCCGTGAGGAGGTGTGCCGCAGCTGGGAGGCCCGGCTGGCTGAGGAGCACCATGAGCTGGACGAGCCGCGGGATCGTGACCAGCAAGACCGGGAGCGGCTGCGTGAGTCTGCAGAGCAGGAACGGCAGGAGCTGGAGCAGCTGGCCTGCTGGGAGCAAGAGAGCAACAGCCAATGGCAGCAGGCCAAAATGAAGAAAGTGGAGACAAGGAAGCGCGTTGCGCTTTAGAGGCCTAGCTGGCCCGGGAGTGCCATGGGCTGGCCAAGGACAAGGGGCGACGTCGGAATGACATGGAGGAGGGGTGGCACACTTTCGAAAAGCTGAGGGATCAGATGGCCTGCTGGGAGTGTGTGCTGGAGACCTCCAAAAACAGGAGGTGGAGGCAGTGCTGCATGACTGGGAGGAAGTTTATCGCGACTGGGAGGTTATGCTGGCTCAGGAATGTGTCAAGAAGGAGGAGCGTAAACGCGCTCTGGAGGCCCAGCAAACGGAGGGGCAGCAAAAGGTAGGGTTGGAGGTCTGTGGGAACCCGCCATGCCAGCACCTGTTAGTCTTGCCAGTGCTAGCAAGCAGATGACTCCCCCCCATTGGAGATGGTGCACCGGAGGTTGCCACTGGACCTAGGAGACCCCAGAGTGGAAGTGGGTACTGGGGGTGGTGGTGGTGGTTGAAGATTGCGACGCGCTTCTTCCACAAGGGAGGCGTCCTTAAGCGGGGACATCCCCTCCAGAATGTCCCTGGTTCGCGCCGCTAGGGTGCGAGCTGCGGGGTACTCCTGGACCTCGGGCTGCTGCAGCCAGTACACACCCTCGTTGCCTAGACCGAGGTATTCAGCCTCAGTCAGCTGAGGCGTTTTGTTGCCGAGTCTGGTCATTCTGTCATACCGTGAGGAGAGGCACGGCCCAAGGTGCAGGTTGTTGGTGCAAAAACCCCACTGATGGGGACGTGTATTGCCAGGACGAGGGTAAATACAAGGAGGAATACGACGTCAATGACCGGACCGGGGAAACAAACTTAAACATGGACTAAAATACACAGAATCACTAACACGAAATGAGACACAGCTGGCAAACACTGGAATTCATACGACGTTAACAAGGGGGCGTGGCACACAGGAGGATCAGACGGGCAGGACGTGACATTAGTCATGCTATTAAAATTTAAAATATTTTCCAAAGTAATAAGCTTTTCATGGCAATTGTTCTGCTTTAAATTTTCAACCTCAAGTAATTAAATGAAAACTTCCAGACCCAATTTATCCAGCCATTTTCTCCATACAGATTCACATAAATCCAGGATATTATCTCAGGTAACATATGGGGATTAGACAGGGGAACAGTCTGGGTGGGACACCAGACAAGACGAGGGTAAACGCACATACACATAATGACACATTACAGGCAATCATGAGACACTAGTTTACCTAATGAAAGGAAACTGAAGTAAATGGAAACCCACGCAACATGACGAAAACTCAGAAGATGACCACAGTATGGGTGGATTTTGAATTTAGTTTTAGTTAAGTTGTAAAAGAGGAAGTAGATCTTACAGAACAAAACATATGTCAAACTGAGTTAGCTATCAGAAGTTCTGAGGAAGTAAAGGGGATGATGCATTTTATAATTTCTCAAGAGTCCCATAGGGCATGCTAGCAGAAAGCAAGGAAGAGCTCAGTGCGGCATGGAGACAGTGTAATCATCTGGAATGACCCCCCCCTCTCCTAACCAGGAGAAGCAGTTAGCAAATGGATTGAAGTATGCTTTGCATTGCCCTTGGAGATGTAAGGCTTGGATGTAGCTACTCGGCCATGGAAACCCATTCCATGAAGCTCTCTATGCACTGTCCTTGAGCTAATCTGAAGGCCACACGAAGTCTGGAGGTCTGTAGCTATTGACTCTGCAGAAAGTTGGTGACTTCTGCACACTGTGCGTCTCAGCATGCGCTGTCCCCGCTCTGTGATTTTATGTGGCTTACCACTTTGTGGCTGAGTTGATGTTGTTCCCAATTGCTTCCACTTTGTTATAATACCACTAACAGTTGACCATGAAATATTTAGTAGTGTGGAAATTTCACGAATGGACTTATTACACAGCTGGCATCCTATCATGGTACCATGCTTGAATTCACTGAGAGTGACTCATTCTTTCAGAAATATAGGCAGAAGCGGTCTATATGCCTAGGTGCTTGATTTTATAAACCAGTTTAAATAGATCACCTTAACGGCATGGAATCGACAGTTGTAGGTTGTGGATTCACAGAAGAGGGTTGTCTGGCCACGGGCCTGCATGGGGCACTTCTCAATCAGAAATATTATTGAGCCTGGACTGAGTTAATCTGTGTTTATGGCCTACAGTATGTTAATGACCATAATAAGTAAGAGGTACTCATTGTGCTATACTTTATCTTCTGATACAGGTCATGCCACCTCTGCTGCCTTGGGGCTGGTCTATTGCCCGCTCCAGAAGGTCAAATCCCGGAACTGGCAAACACTCTCAGTCTGGCCATCCACTCTCCATCTCCCATTGCCTTGTTGCTTTTGAGCTTACTGCTCATCTAAAGATGACACAAAAATAATAACAATAGTTATAACTATGTCACAGCATATGCAGTACCATCATATACTAGGTGTGCATACTAATGAGTACAATCCTACACTGTCAGTTAAACAAACCATCTAGCTGATTAGACAGATAACTAGTTAATACTTACAGAAAAACAGTAGGTGCCCACAACAGCCCATGCCCACATGCAAAAACGTAATGTGAACACGCACTGAACAATGCACTGTGCCCCTGCAGCCCAGAGATGCGCAGTCACGCACTTGGCCACGTAACTGTTTCGCGGTGACTGTGCTTGCGACGTAATGTTTTAAACTCTATGAGGCGAAGTTTAATAATCGCCGCACACAGCATTAGTTCCCGATACGTACTCATCATTTATCCTGGACGCGCGACCACCCGAGTACCGCGGAATCTGACACCTGACATCAAAGTTATAATACGACAGGCGAAGCCCGTGTCGCCAATCAACTAAGATGAAAACGAATGACATTTTATCGGCGACTTACCCTGAAAACTTCTGTAGCGGCCGCAGAAGAGTCGCGCCGGTTCCCATCGAGTTCGAAGGCGGCGCCCGAGGCGATCGATTGGCACATCGAATGAGTCAGGTAGTGCAAGCCTTATCTGTTATCTTGTACTTATTGTTGTTTTGTATTTTATAGGTTTGCCCTGCTTGTTTCCTGTTCTCAGATCTTGTGTAATGTATTTGGTTCTGTTTTATTCTAGTGTATTCCTTTGGTTTCAGTTAGTGTTTTTAGTTTCAGTGTCTGTAGTGTTCCTTAGTTCTGTACTGGTTAGTTTGTTCCACCTGTTGGTCGTTGTCCTGTTCCCCTAGTGATTTGTTTAATTGGATGATCCTCACCTGCTCCTTGTTACCTGTAGTCCTGTTAGCCACACCTGCCTCCTGTTAGTCGTTGTGTTCAGTGTATTTTAGTGCCTGCCTGTGTCATCTTCTTTGGTTGGTCATTGTATTGTGTGAAGTGTATAGTGTAAGCACTGTTTTGGTTCCCTCAGGTTTGAGTTGCATTTTCCTAGTTGTTTATTATTGTCTTTGTTTTCTTGACTAGTTCTTCAGTCGTCCCTGGTTTTTGTTTGTGACCCCTCGTGGTCAGTTTTCTTTTATAGTTTCCCAGCGTTTCCGTCCCAATAAACCCTGTCTGTGTTTTCTGAGCCGCAAGTGGGTCGTCCCCATTGGCGGAGCCAGAGGGGTGTCCGGGCTTGCACTGGACACCCCTGACATCTGACTGGCCACCCCAAAATTTTATTTGCTGCTGGCAGTTCCTAGTGCTGATCGACATCTCATTTGTCTACAGAAGTTCTTGAATTTTGCCGGCGACGCTGCTCCAGCTATTTTCAAATCAAAGACGAGTCGAAGACAAGCGCATGGTTATTAAAACCCACCTTGGGACAACAATGCCTGATGACGTGTTAAGTCACCTAGGGATTCTCAGTGTTGAGTCAAGGAGGGCACGCTCCCTCAACATGGATGAATTCGTGAAACGTTTTGCCAGTTCTCATCAGAAATCGCTGATGAGTTTAAGTCTACGTTTGTAACTGATTCTTTTCAAATCCAGGGACCTCATTTATCAACAATTCGTAGAAACTGTCTTAAATTCGATCCTACGAATGAAATTTAGAATGTTCAAAGAAAAAA
>JAODKL010000118.1:18358832-18383631 GCA_026780765.1 Petrocephalus schoutedeni
TTTCTTTATGCTAATATTTTTGTAAATGAACTCAGCATTGTTTTTGCAAATAAAACTTTTGAATTCCTTAATTTATTTCAACTCTGAGTACAGTCTGTGTGTGTGTGGACCCCCTGAAATAGCAGTGGCTACCCCCTGCCCACCCCATGTAAAAAATTGTAGCTCCACCACTGCTCGCCCCCCTGTTTTTTCCACACTGTACCATGCCTTGTTCCCACCAGATCCCTGGCAAAATGTCTTCTGTGGCCACCCTTCCCTTTGTCACCACTAAATGGCATTGCTTAAGCTTTGTTGCAGTTTCTCAAAATCTACAAAGGACAAAATCATCACCCAAGATGTCTGCCAAGTTTGGATAAGTGCTGTCAAGTACTTTTTGAGTTATCGTGTTAATGGGATTGAGTGTCTAAAATTGTTATTGCCCGGTGAGGACATTATTGTTCTCAAAGGGACACTGGGGAAGATTTCTTTTGCAATCCCACATGTTTTCTGCAAATGACAAATGGATGGTTATCAAAAAAAAAACCTTCCCTGAAAGAGTATCAAAGACAGTTGAAGACACTCTTAAAAGCATTTGAGGAATAGCTGCTATTATCTTATCTGGTAAAAACATCACTCAATAATGACGTTTAAAAAACATGATGCTTTAGTGGTGAATCATCAATACACAATTGATAATTTTCCAAGAGTTATTTTGTTTGAGTAAATGGCAGTTTCCAGGTTTCCGGGTTGTAGGAGAATCTCACAATCATGAATGGGAGATGTTTTATTCATAATCCATCTTGTAAGAATGTCATTTTGACATGAGTAGTTGCATGTACACTTGCATGTAACACTTTTCCATAGAAGCTGCACTATGCATTTTTCCTTATGCTCAGAGTTAATGGAATTTTCCATAACGTGGAATAAGGAGACCATTTTCCATCATGGCCTTACATCATGATTGTGCTTACATCATAAGCTACTCCACCTTCAGTTCAGGTTAGTACCAAATGCCCTGCCAATCCAATGCCATCATCCCCATCGCTGTCAGATCTCCCTGTTCCCTCTCACTCAAAAGGTCAAGTGTCCTCCACACCCCATTCTGGCACCAGAGGGAGTGAACCTGACACCCTCATATGTACCTTGGCTGTCACCTGCCCCTCCCGAGGGCATGGGCTGATTCCTCACCCCTCATACACCCCATAGCACCATATTCCAAGGATCTGACTCACAAGGCTGTGAAACATGGCTTAAGCCTTTTTGTCACCTGAGTCACGACAAAATCGAGATTCTGCTGAGCAACCTACTACAATGTTAGACCTAGAGGTAAGTCTGTTAATAACATTTCAGTAGCACAGGGTGTCTGTCTGCTAAATAGCTAGGTTCTGTTTCACTAGAAAAGTAGTGAAATATTAAAACTAGTGTAAATAATTCTGATTTTTTTCACTCTTTTCAGACCCCTAATCAAATGTTGCCTATAAGGTGGGCCAGCTCTGACGATAAGAATAAGAATAATCCTCTGCAACATTTTCCAGGATAAGCAGTCAGAAGGTGGATGGAAGGATGAAATATTCCACTTTATATTAGAACTTGGACTGTGCACTCTGTCTACTGTTCTCCACTGTTTTGTATAGCAATGCAATGTACACCAAGCCTTCAAACTCTCCAGGAAGATTCTGGGTTGCTGCCAAATTTTATAATTATACCTGCCCCTGTAGAAGACAGTATTTAATGGATGGATCGTACTGTTCTTATCAGTGTGAAAATGTCTGTGTCTGCCAAGCTGAGATGACCATTACTCCTGTTCTGGGTGTCCCTGTTCCATTCCAGAAAACAGTTCGTTGTGATCATCTGTATAAAACCACTAACGTGCACTAAGCAAAGCCAATATGGCACCCCTAATGTAATATTTTGTAATATGTAATGCCCAATATTTTTCATTTAAATGCCTCCAGGTAGTCTGCATACCCAGTCAGTGATCCAAATGGTATGTTGTCCCCTGCTTTTTAAAGTAAATTTTGTAGTTGAAACACTTTCATTTTTCATTTACAGTTTCCGTATCCTAGCAATGTTTGTTGAATGTGTGTAGCACATTGCAATATTGTATCACAGACATACCACACAACCTGTTCTAATTCGGAGACATTATAGAAATGCTACTAATTAAACATGTTACTAATTAAGCATTTGCGGCTGGTTTAGGTTGCCAGACTGTAATAGTTTCATGGCGTATACAGCGCCAACTATTTCATAAGATGAGAGCTAAGATTTCCAGGACATTACGAGATAAAACGGGACGGATCGAACTTGTTGGCTTTGGAATGTAAATATATTTGTCATGATTCATGAGCCAAGCATTCTCGGCAGGTCTCAGCTATGCTCTCTCACCGCTCGATCACCATTTGGCTCATTCTCCCGAATGCTCTGATTGGCCAATGGCGTTCGGAGGGTACAGCCCATTGGTTGCGAGGCGACGTTAACGTAGACGGACAACAGCTGGGGAACTCTACGCCCTTTAGGTAACTTTAAAATGATCCGACAGAACATGCTGTGCACTTTGAAGGTGTGGATCTGATACGGCGCCTCGGCTTCACTGTTTATTAATCGTTTGTTTTACAAAATTTTTGAACCTTTGACGAGTTTTGGCGTTTTTTTTTTCTGGGCTCGGAGGAGAAAATTGTAAGTTGCTGGTTAGGGATTTTAGCTTTGTATGTCTCATGATTTTGCATTTGTTTGGTCGCATTTCTTTCATACAATTTGTTAACAAGTAATCAGAGTTATGTCATATATATATATATATCCCGTAGAGCTATTGATGATCGATACTTTGTTGAAACCTCGGAACGTTGCAACTTCCCGCTGTTGCAAAGATTTTGCTGAATTGTCGCATGTTTTCATTGTTTTGTGAGATTGATACGCTTCGCTTATTCTCTAGTACTCCGCTGGCCACGTAGCGCATAAACGGTGTATGAAAGCGCCCTATTTACTGGGTTACTAGCCCGGTTTTATTTAGCCTTACGTTACTTAGGATAGCTCCTGTCGGCTGTAGTGTATTTCCATGACGTCCAAATTGCCGCGGCACTCATTGTTTTTTCCATGAGTGCAACTTTTCATGAATTAGACGCGCTGTCGCGCAGTGTTTTTGTGGGAAGTTGTATTGTCGAACTTGCTCCATACTTTAAAAAACTTTTTTTTAACTGTGAATATAATTAGCCTTTTCATTTTCAGGTGTCTGATTTAAGTGAAACTGTTAGAGACGGACTGCCGAAGATGAACTGCACGAAGTAAGGATGTAACATTTTGACTTCGCTTTTCACAATGGCCTGTAGCTGGGTGAGGGATATTTGCATTAAGATGAGTGTACACATACCCGCTTAAAAACAGACAGGAAAAAAAACAGTTGTTCTCCGAGGAGTGTTTTGCTAATTGCTGCCCTCCACTCCTCTAGGATGCTGCAGGTATTTGGTGGACACACTGCTCACCAGCAGTCCATGCCAGTGGACCTAGCTGTTAAGCTGTGCCTGAGTCAGAGCCCTCCCTTGTGCCGCCTGCTGACTGTATCCTCTCTGAAGACCCAGCCCCAGTGCTGCTCCCCCCAGCAGAGGTGGCGGGAGCATGTGACTGGGCCCCTCCCTTCTCGGAATAAAATGGATGCCAAAACCCCAGTCAGCATCATCAGCAGGGGAGGCGGAAGCACGAGGAAGAAGAATGTGGTGTTTGCCGATGCTCTGGGGCTGTCTCTAACAGCGATACGCTTCTTTGAGACGGAGGATGAAACTAGTCCCTCTGTACAAGACTTTGGTATTGTTACAAAGCCCTTGGGGTTCACTGACAGGGCTGCTGTGCCCAGCTCAGTAGGCCAGAGAGCCTGCCGCCTGCAGCTGGGTTTCCCTCAGCCCTGGATGGACTTCCCAGCATTCCACGCACGCTTGGCCAGGGGCATGGTCCACCTGGAGAGCTGCAGCGTGACGCCCCGGGGGCTTAGTGGCACTGTGCGGGTGAGGAACACCAGCTTTGAGAAGGCTGTGCACGTCCGCATCACCTTAGACTCCTGGTTCAGCTACCACGACGTGCCCTGCATCTACCTGCAGCAGCATGCAGGAGCTGGTGGAGAAACTGACACCTTTGCATTTGACATCCCTCTACCTCAGAACCTTGACCCTGAGAAGTGCATTGAATTCTGTGTCTCCTATCGCTCTGCTGCATTTGCCGAACCCCAATGGGACAATAACAGGGGCCAGAATTACCGTGTCTTTGTCTGTGTAGACCCTGAGGCAGCTTACTGGGCCTCTATGCAGCAGCCTAATTATGTTAGGAAACCCCTGCACAGTAGCCCATGGTGTCCCCAGCCCAATGGCACAGAGAATGGGATGAACTGCTCATTTGATAGCTACCCAGCCATCCACAGCTGGAGTGGACTGCAGCACATTCTGCCCTTCTGCTAGCATGACTGGCCCTTATCCGGAGCTCCCGTATCTCAGCGCTCCTTGACCATGGCTTCCTGGTTCCTGGAGGACTGTCCTTTTCTGACGTACTGGTGCTTTTGTGACCACTATCAGTTAAAGCTAATTCTCCTTTCAATGCAAGTTTGCACCGTAGGTTAATATGAAGGTCTGTGACTGAATGAACTGGTTTTGTAGCTCTTGTCTGGATGCAGAATTTCATTGGGTGATGAATTTACTTTTAGTCTTCGACCACTTCAAACTTTAGAATACGCAAGACTTTAATGAAACCTTCTGCAACATTGTGAATGTGGGTTTTTTTTTTTTTTTTTAATGTTTAGGTATTTACCCATATGTGAGTGAACCTGTGAATTAAATGTTTTGACTATTTAACTTTTGCTTGTCTGACTACTCATGGTACCCTTTGGACCAATGTCCTTACGGATATTTATTTTTTTATTTTTTGGCAAGAAAGGTGTGGAATTTTGCTTTGAAAATTTGGGGGCAGGGGGTCCCTCTGTTAATTTCATGGACTGGATGGTGGGAGTGAATTTTGAAGGGGGAGTTCCATGTACTATAAATAGCTGGCATCTATATTAAATGGTAGGGCTGTCATAATTTTTAACACAAGTATTGGGAGAACTGTCATACTTTGTAGTGATTGTTGGATGCTTGCATTGACACTGTGTTGGAGGTAGCAGGTGGGAATAAAACACTTCAAAAAGTTTAAATACACTAGGAGGTTCAATAATACTGAATATTTTGTTTTGTAACCATGTCAGATGAGTATCTAGGCAGAGTGTGGCTCAGCAGTTAATCTCTGTTCCTGTAACTGGAAGATTGCCAATTCAAGCCCAGCCTCAGTACATCTGTCAGCCCTTGAGCAAGGCCCTTAGCCCCCAGCTCCCTAGGGTGCCCCTTGAGGCTGCTCCCCTTCACAGCCTAACTCTGAGAGAGCAAGACTGGGGGAGGTGAGACGACAATTTCCCCATGGGGATCAATAAAGTATCTCAAAATCAAAAATAATTTTGAAGTGTGGGTTAGATCTGGTTAATTTTGGTATAGTGGAAGTCTAATTACAAAGAGTTTGATTATGGAAGATTTTCCACTGTAACGTACTGTTATAGGTTTGTAAAGTGACCATTACACAGATCACTTATACTACAAGTAGCTGTATGGCTTCTGTCAAAACTTCTTCAGAGAATGCTGATGTGATCTGCTGTCATGTTTCCGCTTCGTTCCACCTCCGCCCAGCAGGACCTTGGGTGTGTTTACCATGATACCAAGCAAGGAGAAACTGAAAGATGAGTGACTGGTAACCACAGCACAGCAAGTGCCGTTTAGTTTAACGTGCTCATATAAATGCTTGCACCAAACCTTAGCTGAGCATGACTGGATGGGGTTAGGGCTGCTTATAAACATGCATTTTCACCTGCCCTAGTCATTAATTGACATGTAAACTTTGCAATATGCATATAAAGTCGGGCTGTTTCTTCACACCTGCTGTCTTACAGTGGTAGGCAGATGTTTAGTAATGAGCAATACAGCAGGATGAGACGGTGACTAAGGTTTAAGGTATTTAAGGCACAAGCTTTGGAGACCGGACGTATGTAAGCTTGCTAACTTGCTGAATTGACTTTCGTCAGTTGCCTCATTCCCATTCCCATGACGTTCCCAGTGTCTCTCATTAACTTTAGCGTTTAGCTCAAAACCTTAAACTAAAGTCATATTTTATTTTCAGTACTTACGATTGTGGGAATATACAAGCCCAGAAAATCACATTTTCTGGCGATTGATTTATTCGATTTTAAAACGAAATGCATGCAAAACATGTTTCTCGTGTGATTTAAATATTCTTATCGACAGCAGTTTCTGGATCTTAATCTAACCTAGTTTTATCAGACTGCAACATTTATCCATTATTAACAGACTGCCGGGCCACATTTTATTCATAACAAACGAAAACTTGGGAGTAACTGGGATGTTAGCATTACGACAGAGTATTTACACGGCCATGGTAGCAGGTCTAAAATGTTGCACTAATTTGTCACTGTCGTCAGTCTAGGTATGACATGTATCTACGTTAGCTGTCGACTATGGTTACAGAAAGGTTATTTTTGTGTGGTTTTATGCGTATGCATTTCAGTCATTCATTGTATATGTACTCAGCGCACCAACGTCATACCAAACTAGTTAAACCCTCTCTGAAATATTAGCCTAGCTGGTAAACGCCCCTTTGACGGGCATATGCTGGTTCGTTCACATTAAAAAATGCTGTTGTTGTTGTAGTAGGGGGCTAAATTATCAAAACAAGTTGTGTTCAAAAAAACTTTTGGAGGTTCGCAAAGACGTTTTAAATTGTATAACTTTAAATACATCTACGGATTCATTTTCTCTGAAAATTATCTTAAAAGTCAGAAACATTTTTCTGAAACATTTATTCCAGTTCAACGTAGGTTAATGGATATAACAGCTCACCCGACAACCACTTTGTCTGTCACTACCTACTACCGTAATTGACAGATTTTTGGAGATTACATTTTCTTTCCCGTCCTTTTTCTTTCTTTTTTTGATTGGCTTCTTTACACCTCCAACAGGACCAGCGTCACTGTCACTGGCCTGAGCAAAGCAGCCAGATACCGGCTATAAAGGCAGTTCGCATTTTTTTTTGCGAGGATCGTAGACAGTTTACTGTAGGTGATTAATCCCCGAAATTTTTGATAAATGCACCAATTACTCCCTCTAATGGTAGCTTCGTATAACTGCACATTACTGATAAATTACCATCAATTCTATTTGTATTGTAATTACTGTACCTAAATGACGATCGTGGTATGATTCATCATGTTAAATCCATATCTTCATCCAAAAGTCATGTGTGAATCACTACTGTATTTCTTTTACTAGTATTGTTGTTATTGTATAATTATCCTTTGTATTATTATACAAATATATGCCCTATTGAATGTTACTTATAGGCTAATGTTACAATCGAAATAATTGAAAAATCTAATATGGATTTATATTCATTTTTCACAGCTGTCCCAATACGACTAAGAACTGCTTATCCTTGTCCATGGGAGCATATCCCAGGTGGCTCAGGACAAAGTACACCCCGGACAGGATGCCAGTCCATTGCAGGACCACATAACTGCACACACTGCCGAAAATGTAGAGAAGTCAGTTACCCGAATTGTTTTTTCTTGGTACTGCCAGGGACAGCATGTAAACTATACACACACAGAGCCAAGGTGAGATTTATACTGCCAACCCTGGATATCGGGTAATAGTGCTAACCAGGAAGACAACAAAGCTTCAGGAAATATTTAAACAACTGTATAAAATGTAAACTCCACTACGATAATGTATTTAATTTAATATTAAGGTTTAATCCCATTCAACCCGTATTAAAAGTATAAGCTATGCAGCTGTGTATATAAACTGCAGGTCGGTGGCTTAACTAACTTTTGATAATTTAGATCCAATTAATAGCGTTATTCTGTCAAAAGTACAGCAGGCATACAACACCAGGTAAATATTTATACCACTATACGGCCCCGTTTAAACGGAAACCTTATGTGAATGGGATCATTAGTTTTGACGTAACGCAGGGGATAGCAGTGGGCCCGCCGCCAGGAGGAGGGGGGTAGCCGTGACGCGGGAGCCGATCTGAGGCCCTGGTTTGGTAGCGGCACCAATTTGGGAGGTCGGTAATTTAACTGGACGTTTCAGCACAAAGACGGGGGGGCACTGCGCCGCCGAGCTCAGCGAGCAGCCGCGACGCGGGTGAGTGTCGGCGCGGCCGGCGCGTACAAAATACCGCCGCTTCCCCGTTTGCGATGCGCCGCACTTTGCGAGAGCCGTACTGGGCCAAAAAGCGAATGCCGGGCTGATGAGCGGAGCGTCATAGAGCCATCTTGCTATCGGGGGGCAGCTGGATGCTATCGGCACGGATGGGAACTTGCCGTGCCGTCGTTTAGGGGGGCCGCCCGCGCCAGTAAAACCGGAGGCAGGCGTCGCATAACTAAGAGACTCGATCGCGGCTTTCTCATTATTTAGCGCTGCATTGTTCTAGAAACGGACGGCTGGTGGGCGGTGGTGCTCAGCTAGCGGGACGGACCCTGCTCGAACCGTAACGTTAGCCAGCCGCGCTATTAATCCGAACGTCGCTAATCGGGTTAGCTAATCTTATTAGGCTGCTGTAATTAGTTTCCCCGCTAAGGGGTAGAGCGACTATCCTGTCGGGATGTACCTGTAGCGGCTTGCGACGAGTTGTAGGCTCGTAGCTCGGGGCAAGTTATGTCGACGAGTGCCGGCTGGAAGCGAGCGGTCGTCCCCGCGTTATCCCCGCTGCTGGAGCGGCGCGGGACGCGCTCGCGCCCGACGTGCCGCTGGGGTGCACGGTCAGGGTGCGCGAGCCGGGCTACGTCCGTTAGCTACACGCTATGGTGTAACGTATAATACGTTAGTGAAAATAGTAGATAACGCCTAATTCGGGGTCACCTGACTCGAACAGTGAGTGCAGAGCACAAGGTCTCTTCACGAACGGCGAGAAGTTGAAACTGTGGACTGACAGCTTCGGTGAACCGAACTGGCAAACTCCCGAAATTCGCTAGAGTTGAGTTACTACGGAATAAGAAGTTTTTTTTTTAACATTGCTATCCTTGGTGAAATACTACTGCTGGTCCGGATGGCGAGTTAGCTGGAGGTTGTTCCGATTCATTCCGACACATATCGTAGTATGTCGGAGACAGGCCTGGGGACCGTATCGGAGATGCTCAGGCTTCCCCAGTAACGTAAGAGGTCGCGGGAAGATGACACCGCATACCCACTAGCTAATGTGAGGGCACGTGGGACTCAGAATCTGTGCCCAAACCTCCCCCGGGGTCTGAGCAGTTAGTAAAAGACACCCATTGCAACAGGAGCAGAAGTCATAGGAGGAACAAAGATAGGTGCTATGCCTGAACTGCAAGCAATAATTGCCATTTGACTTAATGTGTGCATCTGTGGCTTCCCTAAGTTGGACAGCATCCTGTCTAGGTTACCCACCAAAAATTAAAAGGGTGAATGAATCATTTAATCTAGTTTATGATTAACTTTATTGACTTTTGACTTTTTTTGGAGCAATGCGGTGTCATTGCGATCTTTGCGTGTGTGATTTTTCTGTCGATGTGACCTTTAATGATTGATCATATCTTAGGCTGAATACTAAATCAGAGAAACTAATTAAATCATTCCATCCGATTGACACGACCAACCCCACCCCATCCCATCCTGTCTGTGATGGCCAAAATGCAGGGAAACCCCTACAGTAGATGCTCCCTGTGTTTCTTTATAGAAAATCACACACCTTAGTCCTGACAGTCTGGTCCATGTACATCTTTTGAATTAAAGGTATCCTCCTCTTGTTTGTAAATTTCTTATGTTCTTCTTATGTTCTAATTAATTAGTGGAACTTGTATTTGTCCTTTTTTTGGCTAGCTTTCGGACTTAACCTGTATTTTATTTTAATGATTTAAACTTCGTGAGTTTAACTTTTTTTTTTTTTGTCTTTTTGTCATCAGGTAAATGGTACTGAATCTTGTAGACATCTGTTCCTTGCATGTCTGAAGGATTCCTTCTAATGTCATTCAGGAGACGGATATTAGCATCTGTCGTGATGGATTCCTCTTTGTCTGTGCCAAGGAGCCTCACACTCCAAGCATCTGCATGAAGGCTCTTTGGAAGTACGGGCTGCAAAGACTGTGGCCGTAGAAAGGCACCGAGCCTGATCGACCTTTGTGAGTCAGTCTCCGTGAGCAGAACCCCGTTTTCTCTCAGGCCGGCAGTCTGCCCTCCCCAGCAGCTGTCAGAATGGCCTGGTACATCTTTCCCCTGAGCCACTTGCTCTGTATGCTTCTGGGGATTTCCTTCACCGTGTGGTTCACCCTGCTGCTTGTTTTCATCATCGTCCCCGCCATTTTCGGTGTGTCCTTCGGCATCCGCCGGCACTACATGAAGACCTTACTCAAGATCTTTGAGGTGAGTCTGGTCAGCAGTGTCTGCCGGCAAGGTTTATGCTCCGGGGGGCTGGATGTTTTCATGACCTGTAGTCTCCAGTCTGTGGGTGGATTGCTTAAATTATGCATCTACACTTTCTATCCGTAATATAAATTATTCCCAGTTCATGGTTGTCTGCAGTAACTTCCTACTTATCAGGTAGAGAGAAAATTGCCTTGTGATAGGGAATGATTTTTAAGTGAGATGTAGCACCTAGTCATTTTTGCTTGGACTGCAGAGTAATATTTTTAAAGCAGAAATTTATAGGGCTGATCATGGCACCAGTTCTTTTCCAGAGCATTTCTATAAGTTTGGTTACTGTAGACGTGGTTTTTAGTGGTAAGTTAGTCTTTTGCAGTATACTGTTCATTTTAATTCACAGTTATGGGCGTAAGTAAACATCCATATGGTACCAAAAAGCTGACATCTGGACAGATTGGTATGCCTGTTGTCTAATGCTCTGATTAGTGTACCCTAAAATACTTGATTAAATATTCTGTATGTCCTCTCAGTAATTTCCTGTCCTTTGGTTTTTTGCTTAGTTGTTAAAGTTTTCTGTCTGATTATGTGTATATAATTTAAGTTGTTCAAAAATGTGTTTTGTCTGTTTTAGTTGTCTATGTGGCTAAGTGTTTTTGCTTCAGGAGTCTTTCTGATGATGATACAGGAATGGGTTCTTAAATAGTGTTTCTTTCACCAGGTCTAATTCCTTCACCAAAAAGGTTGTCAGCTTTGTCCGGTATTGCAGCCTCTGTTGCTTGTATATGAGCAGAGTAGGTAATATATGTAGAGGCTCACCAAAGTACAAGAAGTTAAGTCAACATCAAAACCAGCAGCGCCAGTCTGTAGTGAGGACCTCCAGTTGCTTTTGTCCTTCAAACTGGAAATGTTTGAAGTGTATCACAATGATGGTTGTTAGGTCTCCCATCATATTTGCATTTTGAGCTGTGGATATTTGTCACATAGGGTGTTGTCCCTATCCTCTCAGTTAAAAGTACCTACTCCAACGTCCATCTCAACCCCATGTAAGCCACATCGAAGTTCCAAGTTGATGTGTAAACCCTTAATGGGCTTCAAGTACATTACAAAGAAGCATCTTTCATCTGTGCTGAACTGGTCGACCAAGGCTCCAAATGTTAGCTACCATATCATAGTCTCATTTACCTTCTTTGCCTTAAGTTTATCAGGTCTGTTATCACAGTTAGTCTTGCAGCTTATTGCAGCACACCACCAACTGTTTACCATGTCATGTTTACCATGTTTACGTCATCCTTTTACTTGGTCTGGGTCAGTTGAAGTGAAGCGTGTCAGCTTGTATATGTAATTGTTACTGATCTAGTAAAGAAGGTTCACAGTTAATGAGTCATGTTCTAGGAATGTGCAAGTGATTCTAACTTTGCTAAATTTTGCGTGTTTTAATCTCTTCAATGTGCAAAGAGTAACTGGGGATATACTTGGGGATATATGCTATTATATTAAAATGTCATGATTTAAATGAGCGTAAAACCCGAACCCACTGTAATGATGCAATTAGAAAGGACCAAGCAATTTGAGAAGCATCAGCGTCCTTGGTGTTTTGTAGCTACGTGTTTATTGGCACGCTCCTGTCCTTTCCGTCTGGTCGCCTGGCCTGCTGGGAGCCTTTGGCTGACCGTTCTGCTTGGATATTCTGAGTGTCTGAGCATGCGCTTCTTCCCTCTTGTTTCAGTGGGCGACTCTGCGGATGGAGAGGGGAGCCAAGGAGAGGAATCACCCCCTATACAAACCCTATAGCAATGGTGGATCACTTAATTGGCTTTCTGCATTATCTTATCATATTTGTGTCAGTTTGAGTGGGACTCTACCATGCATATGCATACTAATTGTTTTGCTATAATTTAATTAGGTTTAATAACATAGCAAACTTTCTCTCTCCCCACCCGCCGCCCCATTTCTCCTGTCCGCAGGCATTATCGCCAAGGAGCCCACCTCTCTGGAGGAGGAGATTCAGGAGGTGCGACGTAGTGCCAGCCCTCGGGAGCTGGGCGCCAGCAGTGCAGCTGAGTTTGACGTGTCCGACATCTTCTGCTTCTGCCGGCGTGGTGTGGAGAGCATCGTGGACGACGAGGTGACCAAGCGCTTCTCTGCCGAGGAGCTGGAGTTCTGGAACCTGCTGACGCGCAGTAGCTGCCACTTCCAGCACCTCAGCCTGAGGCTGACCGTGCTGTGGGGCCTGGGGGTGCTCATTCGCTACGGCTTTCTGCTGCCACTACGGTGAGCGCGGGCCAGCACTGGGTGACTACCAGGTTCATCAAGCAGTGCTTGGGTAGCATGTGGCTCTGCAGGTTAGGTGTCTATAGTTGTATCCAGACGTTCTGTATATTCAGATCACAGTAGAGTAACCATATCACCATTGGGTCTTTGAGCCAGGCTCTTAATCCCAAGCACTGCTCCATGGATGACCCTGTGGTCTGAATTCAAGCTTTGCTTTTGTCTGTGTATCTGTGTGTGTCATTGAAGACAAAAAGGGATATTTGAAGATTTAAATTTCATCGTACTCACTACCTGTGCAGTGATTGTAATGGTATCTTCTATCTGTATTTCTCAGTGAAACAGTCATGTGACCTGGGCATCACGATGGTTAGGGCCTTTCATAAGTCTGGTATGTTGCCAGCTGCCCAATTCATCTGACATGTCCCAGGTGGCATTTTGTTAAATTGCCTTTTGGCCAGTGGGCCGTGTAATACTTCATTGTCAAAGAGAGTATCGTAGATTTAAACCAAATGGTGTGAATCAAGGGGTCTCAGGGACATGTCTTTAGAAGTAAGAGTCAGTCTGTAGCTGTACTCATGACTGGCTTTTATATGCACTCTGGTGTAGCCACCAGTCTCAGCCACTCAGAAAAACATACATAGTTGCACTATTTGTTTTTGTGGGTCAGAGGAAATATTTCATTGGCCCGTAGACACATTTGCTCACATAGCTCATGTAACTGCGTTTCACACCTTTGGTGAAGACCTGCAGAGCGAACAGGTTACCATAACTGCTGCTCTTGTGAACTGCACATATTTGAGCAATGAGCGAGAGTGAGGGCTCTAACTTAATTCTAATTTAACTATTGATTAGAAAGGATAAAACGCTACACCGTTGCTTGCTGTTTGCTTCCTGTCTCCCTCTTCTAGCATCTTGTATAGTTGTCTGGTGAATGTGGGCCACTTGTGGATTTAGAGCCAACCACCTTCTCGTTATAAGCTGAAATTGTTGTGATAAATTCTGTGGATGTTTGAAAACAAGGACACAATGATCATGGGTCATTATGCTTGATACTGGAACACTGTCTGACTGGAATGATGTGTGTGTCTCTCCTCTGCCCCAGGGTAACTCTGGCCTTCACAGGAGTGGGTCTCCTAGTGGCACTGACCACAGTGGTTGGCTTCCTGCCCAATGGGAGGTGAGTCATGCTCTACTTCTTGCATGGTGTTGTTGCATGTGTTGTTGCACTTGGCCATACACATACTCTGGGAGAGTATCATATCATCAAAACATGTCTCTTGTGCATATGTGCTGAATACTAATTTTCCACTCTTTCTTTTTGTTTGTACACAGGTTTAACAGTAATCATATCCCAGTTTAATCAGATGCTCATCGTCACACTGTCATGATGGCATAGTGGTCCCTTCTCTAAGCAGCATATTTTTGGCTGTTTTGCTTACCACAGGCTGAAGAACGCCCTCTCTGAGAAGGTTCATCTCATGTGCTACAGGATCTGTGCACGGGCCTTGACCGCTATTATCACCTACCATGACAGGTACAGAGCACTCAAATGGATGCCTTGCCTATGGCTGAGCTCCATTTCCCCAGCAGCTACATGAGCTATGTGAGCACTGTGTCTACGGTCCACTGATACATTCCCTCTGACCCACAAAAACAAACAGTGCCACTATGTATGTTTTTTGGAGTGTTTCTGAAAGCAGCCTGTAGTGTGTTTTTTTTTTTTTTTTTTTTTTTTTTTTTCTCCTTCCCTTCTTCTACCCTTTGCTGAATTGTCTCTCTTCATGGGAGACAAGGCATAGGCTGCCACCACCCAGCTCAGTTTTAATGACATATTTCAGCCCCTTTCTCAAAGCACCTTCACTTTCCCTAACAGCGCTGAGTCTTTATATTTAGAAGTGGCTGCAAGTAGCAAGTTTAATGTGGTTTTCTTTTTTTTTTAATCTTTAAGACATCATTGTGTAATAATTGTGGCTGAACTTCAAATTTGCATATTCCTGGGTGGTGGTGTTTGATGGGTCTGAGGTTAGGGCTCTGTGTGGGCCAGTATAGTTCTTCTACACCAGATGACAAAGTCATGTCGTTATGGACCTTGCTTTGTGTACTGGGGCACAGTCTTCCTGGGACAGAAAAGGGTCTTCCAAACTGTTCCCACAAAGTTGCAAGCATAGAATTGTCCAAAACGTTTTAATATGCATACCAAGGTATTTAGACAATTCTATACTTCCATAGCCTTCTCAGAATAGTGGCAGCTGTTATAGTTGCAAAGGTTGGACCAACTCCATAAAAGTTCCTGTAGGTGTAATTGCCAGGTGTCCCAATACTATTGTCTCGAAATCCTCTCTCGACTACTCACCGGTGCTTTAGTGGATGGATAACACAGTTGGGAATAGGTAGATAATAAATACACACAGGGGTTTGTGCTTGTTACTAAACTCCTGACTCTCTGTCGACAGTGAGAACAAACCCAAGAATGGAGGGATCTGTGTCGCCAATCACACGTCTCCCATTGATGTCATTATCTTGGCCAGTGATGGCTGCTATGCAATGGTAGGTGAAAGCCCGAAACCAGTGTTCTGTGGGGGAGGGGGGTGTGGCCCGTGAAGACCCTAAGAGCACTGTGTTCTTCCTCAGGTGGGCCAGGTGCATGGGGGGCTGATGGGGATCATTCAGAGGGCCATGGTCAAGGCCTGTCCCCACATCTGGTTTGAACGCTCTGAAGTGAAAGACCGACACCTGGTGGCCAAACGGTATCACTGCAGCTCAGCCACTCCCCCTCACTGTACCTGCATAGTAGTAGGCCCAGGCCTCTCCCTGACATGGTGCTTCCAGAAGCGGCCTTTCCGAACGGTTTTAGGTGTACTAGAACAACACCTTATGTCTGCTGAGCTGACAGAAGGGCTCACTGGATGAGTTTTTGGCAAGAAATTGAGAGATATGTAACATCTGTCAGTTCACGCAGAGGTCTTTCAAACACCACATTTGTTTTTCATTTTTCAGTGGACATAGCATTTTCCCAGAGCATATGTGTTGTGGTTTGTTTAACCTGGTAGACTTGATTTACCGATGCTCCTCAGCTTCTGATGAACCCATCGTAAGTTGAATGTATCATCGAATATGAGTATGATGTGATGTGACATGCTTGAATGTTTAGTAGACATTGTAGGCCTGGGAAAATGTGGTCAAACAGAAAGAAACCACCTTACAATACATTGTTAAACGCTGTATTCATGCTCAAAATCGCAACAGAAATTGGAATAGTAGCTGGGTGGATGGCATTAGTGGAAAGTATTGTACGGTGTACGCCTAACCAGGGTACAGATCAAAATTCAGAGATGGCTAGTGAAAGTGCTTTATCGTAGCATTGTAAAACTAAAATATTGCAAGTCCCACCATTGCAAAGTGAGGAGCATCTCTACTTTGTAAATGTTCCTCTTATCATTATCTCCCTTGATGGGTTTTTTTCTTATCAAACATCTAGACCAACCTTCACACAAAATTCAGTATTAAATCAGCTTTATCCAGGCTAATGTCTCACTCAAGAAACTAAATGACCTGTGAAATGACTGGTAGCTGTGCAGAAAATTGCATTACAAATCTCCTCTGTGCTGTGTGGGACCGTTACACTGCAGTCAGAAGCAGTGCTGATATTGTGCAACGCTCTGCTTACTGTTTTCCAGGCTGAGCGACCATGTGGAGGACAGGACTAAACTGCCTATCCTCATATTTCCTGAAGGTGAGTTGGCTGTGGGTGCCCTTCAGAGGGCGCCACATTGGTGTCCTGGGGCTTATAGCAGACATTTCATTCAGATTGAAATAGAATCCTGGAATCTAGTGGCAATTATTGCCAGTTTGACAATATCTCTCTAAAGATTATTGATCTCTGTAGATCACAGTTTCTGCATATAGTGTCTGCAGTGTGCATTCTCCTCTGTAGTGCAGGTTATCTCTAGTTCTGTATTTTGTTGTGCAGTGGGGTCCTTACTGAACAGAGGACATGGGCTGTTTCCTTCCAGGTACCTGTATCAACAACACGTCCGTGATGATGTTTAAGAAGGGCAGCTTTGAGATTGGTTCCATGGTCTACCCAGTGGCTATCAAGGTAGGTGTTGTTTCACTGTCCCCTTTGCCCTTCACACTCTGTCCCCATTCTTCTCATCTTTTCATTGCTCTCTCCTTTGATTCTGATGGGCTCTCAGTACGACCCCCGGTTTGGCGATGCATTCTGGAACAGCAGCAAGTTTGGCATGGTGGCCTACCTGCTGAGGATGATGAGTAGCTGGGCCATCGTGTGCAGCGTCTGGTACCTGCCCCCCATGCAGCGAGAGGTGAGCCTACACTTACCCCATCGGGCCACCTGCTCCAGTTCGCTTCTGTGTCCCGTGTGTACGTGCGTGTCCATGCCTGTCCTCAGTCCTGAGTCGTATTGCTGCCTTTGCGTAGGATGGGGAAGACGCCGTACAGTTTGCCAACAGAGTCAAAGCAGCCATCGCCCGCAAGGGGGGCTTGGTGGACTTGCTGTGGTGAGTACGGACGGCCTCTGCCGTGGCCACGCTCACGCTCACGTACTGGGAGATGCACGTACATGTGCACGTCTGCCTCTCTGCAGGGATGGCGGGCTGAAACGGGGGAAGGTGAAGGACGCGTTCAAGGAGGAGCAGCAGAAGCTCTACAGCAAGACACTGGTGGGGAACCACGAGGACCGCGGCCGCTCGTGAGGAGGGGAGAAGAGCGCCCCCCTCCAGCTTAGGCTGGCCCAATGTGTCCCGCGCTCCAGTCAGCAGTCACCATGCCATCACTTCCCCAAAGCTACAGTGGACCTGTACCGATAACAGCCTGCTTTTTTATTCTCCTTATTTTAATCTTCCATTTGTCACACACAAAATCCCATGGGTTTACCTCATATTGCTGTCAGCAGCCTGATATTCTGCCTACGGGTCAGCTGACTTTCCATTTTTTTTTTTTTTATTTAATTTTTTTTCTCTTCACCCACTGGATGTTGTCTTTATTTTGTTAAGTTTTTAATACATCATTGTCCATATTAACTTTGCTGTTGGTGCAAACATCATCAATGTTAATATTTATTGTCATTAATGCAGTGGGTGGTAATGGGCTCATGTAGGCCAGTATTCCGGTAGAGGGAATGACTCTCTCTGGCTTCTCAGAGATGACCTTCTGCACGAGCCTGCTTCTGCTTTATGCAGAAGTCCTGGCAGTAAAAGGCTCACACTTTTGCAATTATGTTTAGGACTTTCTTGTATTAGTTTTTGTAAAATAAACAAGTACACAGCCTTGTCCTGACTCCCATGCCCTTGGGTAGTAACCTCAATGGCTCTCAACCAGAGCTTATCAGGTTGGTTGGGTTGGATACCTTGGAAAATGACCCGTAATGTTGATCCGATTCACTACTCGGCCATTCCTGTACTATAGCATTAGCCTGTAATTACGACCAAGCTTACGCTGTGAAAATTGCATTAAATTTGTTTTTCATAATTATGATGATTGCTTGCTTGTTATGGTGATGAATGCCTTTGATTGACCTTTGCCTAAAATTACTTGGCAATGGAGAATCAGTTTGGTATTCCTTTCTCCTCAGCGAGGGGTACATTTTTCCCCACAGTTAAGTGTCTGACTGGGGTTGGGCTCTGCTATACAGTTAGGCCATAGCAGTTGCAAATTGAAATATCTTTAGGGCTGTTGACTGTTCCAAACAGAATTAATGATTCTACCTTTCTTGAGCTGCTGTCCAAGTCAATGCAACAAATGCATGTTTATTTAAAGCTTCTTAAATGTAATCCCTTACACTGATCCTTGAGTGTCTGTCATTGGTGTAACCATAGTAACTGGACACGTGGCATCGCAGTTTAAGGGATGGAAGATCAGAGCGGTGCATGTCTGTTCCGGGACGTCATGGGCACCTGTCTGCCATCAAAATATTTGACATCTTTTTTTAGCTGTTACACAAAATTACACTAAAGCAGCATCTGCTCCTTTTAAACCCTTTCCTCCATTCACATACCTTTTCCGTTAAGTTTGCACAATTGCAACCTTTTAAAGTATCTGAGATTTAGCTAAAGTACAAGAGAGCAGCAGTGGAAGTTTGTTTAAATGGACCTTTGGGGTTTTCAAGCCTTTTTTACTTTTTTGCTCACTGCATTTTCTGTCTGACACGGTAGACTGAAGTACATCCCGACTCAATTTCTTGTAATCATATATTTGCAAAGCACACAGTCTCATCTCTAACCCGTATGTTAGGTGACTCCCTCTGCAAAATCCTGCTGTCTCTGTTTGACCTGTTAGTTCCATATTTGTGTCTGTAAAGAGGCAATTCTTTGTCACAGTAAGGATCTTACTGCCAAAGTTTGTGTGTTCATCAGAGTGACAGAATTCCCGTGTGTACATAGAATAGCAGCAGTTTGAAATCATTCAGCATATTGACTAACAGGATGCTCAAATGTAACCTGGGTGACAGATTAGAAACCTTTGTTTATGCAAAAGGCAGTGTGATCTGTGAACCAGCAGCAGATGGCAACCTTTCTCATCAGTCTGAGACTGACCTCTGGAAGTATGCAATGCCTTGCGTAGTGAGTTTGTTTTACAGATAATCTGTGTCAAAGTACTAATGATATATTTAATTCTTTTGTAATAATACTGATTTCAATTTTAATAGTATAATCTTTTGCTAAACAGTTAGCAGACTTCGTCCCACCCAATTTTTTTTTTTCATTTTAATGTGAATGTACACTGACATCCCATAGCACGCTGCTCTTACCATAGTAGGATACAGCGGCTCATACTCCCTCAGTGGAGTGCATCGTTCTGCATCATTATTGATACGTCTACTTGTAAAGGTTAGCGTTCAGGCTGACGGAGAAGATGGCAGGGTTAGAGGGCCGTATCAGGATTTTACGAGAAATTGAGGTGGGTGGGAGTATGACTGATTTCGGTTTTAGTCATTGCTTATGCTGCCTCTTGGTATTCTTTCTTCCCCTCTATCTGAAGGAGGTTTTCCCTCTTCACTGTCTCCTCAGACCCCTCTCTGGACCTTGGGCCCAGGATTCGTAAAAATCCTATAGCTACTATTTGGGCTCCTGCAGCAATTTTGAGCAGCTAGTTTGATCTGAGCGCTATTATTTGCACACTTTGCTTCTTTTAGGCAGAAACCAAACAACCTGCATGTGGGGCTACAGCATACAGTATAAAAGGCCTGTTCTGTTCTGTAATAATGGGAAAAATGATGCTTCATGAAACATCGTGGGGTCAGTTAATACAGCTAATGGAATGAAGCATCATTTTGTCAATCACTTCTATTCTGTTAAGCTTATCCATGCTTTTAATTGCCTCTTGATCTCTTCTTGTTTCTCTGTCATTAGTAGGTGTTTTGTTGTGTATGTGCATGTCCTGTGAAGTAGAGGTGCTTCTGTTCTCCGCTCTCACACATTTTCTCTTGAACTCTCTGGTCTGAATATTGCCAAGACCTAGAACATTGTGGGAGCATGATTCAGGATCCATGCCTTGGGCAAAATGGCAGGAACCATGACGCCGTCTGTCTGCACTCTGATAGGAAACAGGTTTTTTGAGTGACCTCAGTGGCGAGTTCTTAACAGGAGTCAACAGTCTGACACAGTTCAAAAAGTGAGCTCTGCTCCAGTTTTATTCTACATTAAATTTAGTGATTACTGAATAAAATCGGGGGGGCTGAAGGCACCTGAGCTCCTGCCCGTTTTGCCCAAATTATCCAACGTAAACTTGAGCTTTAAAGTTACTGAGAGCTTTTGACCTTTGAGCACATGGCCCTCAAGAAGTCTCTGCGCAGCCCTGCATTAGAAAACTCCTCTGAAAATAAATAACTTCTCTTTCTGTATGAAGTCACATAAGTCTGTAGGTGCCATTGGTCCAGTTGGCTTGGTCTTCAGCTGCCCCAAAGGGCTCTGAAGCCCCATGTGTGATCTATCCTGGTGCAGTTTCCAAGAATCCCTTTCTATTCAGACCCAATATGATTCCAGTACTTTGCTGGGATGGTAGACTGGGCTGAGGATTCTAACTATATACCGGATCTCTGTCCAATTAGCCCTCGCTGAGGAGGGGCTGTGCATTTTGCATCATGAGATTTGATGGCAAGTCTAGTATCTCTATTTTGTTGAATCCCAACCAGTGGGTGGGGCAAATAAATCAGAGTAGACAGGTATTCAGCTTTTCGTCGAGTTCCCTGTGTGTGTGAAGGCGCCTGTTCCTTCATGGGCGTAGCCGTGGGTGTGTTGATGGCCATTTCTTTGCAGCAACTGGCCAGGAATATGGTACTGCTTATCCTGTGTCTGTTTGTGCCTGCATGTGTCAGACATGAATATGTGTGTGCGTGCTTCTCTGGGTCAGACGGGGTGTGTTTGCATACCTGGGGGTGTGTGTGTGTGTGTGTCGGACGGGGTGTGTGTTTGTTGATTAGGAGGGGCTCTGTGTGCCCATGTACCTGTGTGTGTTAGACACGGTGTGTAAGTGCCATAGATGTGGCACTTCCCTGTGTATGTGTGTGTCAAAGCTGTGTGTGCACCTTCAGCACAGATGGCTGTTTTTTGAGCAACCTTCGAAGCTTCTTATTGTCATCGTCATCTTCGTCGGGGTCCAGGGGCTTGTTGTAGGCCTCGTCCTCTGCCTCACCTCCACACGGACCCGTACCCTCCTCCCTGGGCGACGGCTGCGTGGAGCTGGGCTCCGTGGCATTCTTCTTCCTCCATTTAGTGCGCCGGTTCTGGAACCACACCTGGGGGGAGAAGGACAAGAGGAATCTGTTTAGCCTGGTCCACACTTGCTCGCTTCTTTTGCTCTTGTTGAGATAGTGGTGAAACTGATAGGCATTCAGCTGTGTGTGTGCGTGTCTCTGTGCACACACGTGTGGTACCTTGACCTGGGACTCAGTCATGCCCAGGGAGCGGGCTAGCTTGTTCCTCTCTGGTCCTGCCAGGTACTTGGTCTTCTCAAATGTCTTCTCCAGGAGGAAGATTTGCTTCCCAGAGAACGTGGGTCTGGTATTTTTTTTCTTGCCTGCAGCCTCACCTAGGTGGTTACCATCTGAAAGGAACAAATGCACCATGTGACAGCAGGTACAGCTCAGATGTCTCCATGGTAACTGCACCATCCATCTTGGCAATAAACCTTTAATTAAAGGGACTGATTAGAATGAATGGAGAGATTAATTATAAGTTGTGTAAATAGCCTGATGTTGGCTTCAAGCATAAATAACAGAATCTTTACTTTCATCCATTACTAGTCGTGCTGGTAACCCTCTTCTTATTGAGTCTCGTTTACTTGGAGTCAAATCCAGAAAGCCACAGAACTCTCATAATGAAGCCCATTTTTATTGTCTCTGAATTGCATTCTGTTTCAGCCTGAAAAACTCAGCTGAACATGTGTTGATCTAAGCCCATGATCTTGTCAGCAATCAAAGATTCCCCCGATTCTTCAATTTCTATGCTGCTGATAATGAAATCCTGAATCAGACGCCAGGTTGTACTGCTTCACAGAATGCCACCCTTAGAGATTGTCCTGCATTACTGGCTTTGATGGTCTCTGTAGCTTTAGGGGTAAACCTAAACCCCTCTGGGTCTTATCCTGAATCTGTTACTCAAACATGTATCAGCTTTTTAATTATGTTCAAGCATAGAATCACTGGTTTAAGCACTTACTGACATAGATCTGCTGCTGAAATATATGGTTTCTTTGCCCTTGAATAGTATACAGTTGTTAAGCAGGGGCATGCTATTTGTCATAGCTATGGTGTTTGCATTGCTAATCCCATACACATGTACCAGTCATTTCTATAATAATGCATGCCATTTGGTGGGAACAGGTTATATCCTGGGGTAGATTAACTTATCTGGGAGCATCAGCATGGGCACTCAGGTATGACCCATTTAACTCATCGTTCCCTTTTTCCTGAGGTGTGGGGGCCCTGATATTTGCACAGGACCCGCAGATATCCTAGGCATTGATGATGAATTCTGGTGTAAGACTAACTTGAGCAAAGCAAAAAAATAAAATAAAATTCAGCCTGGGTTTAGCTGCACTGATAAGACTCACCATTGGCTTGCCTCCACATCCTCCAGTCATACACTGGTTCGGGTCCAGAGCTGCCCATTGTTGTGCTGTTCAGATTTGTCTCAGAAGCACCACGACCCAAGGTCTGATCCCAGGGAAGAAGTTCTCCAGCCAGTGCTGTAGTCCCAAATCCTGCCCTCAGGGGGCATCCATTTGGGTCTGTGTACAAGGGGGTTCTGGAGAGGGGGATCTGCAGAGTGTATGGTGTCTGAAAGTCTGCAGGGAAGTGTCTTGGCCCATCTGGCCAGAGAGATCCTACGGTGCTGGGATCCATGAAGGACGATGGCATCCAGTTGCGTGAAGATTCCGGATATGCAAGAGCTTGCAAGTTTGCCACTTCAGATATGCCGTTTTCTATCCAAGCCAGTGTCTTGATAGGGCTGGGGAGAGTATGATGGCTGGTTCTGAGTAGCAGGTTAGGAACCCCACTATCCTGCCTTATCTGCACCTGTTTGGTGCCGCCATTGTCAACTTGTCTCCAGGTAATCCAGGTGTTTCTGTTTGCAGAGCCGTGAGCCTTTTCACGGTTGGTTCTTGAGACTAACAAATGTTCCCCTGCTCCGTTTCCATTTATGAAGCACCCACCATCCCTATATAGCAGGAGACTGATTAGAGTTTGGGCTGTAATTGGTTCTTGGCTTTGCTAAACCTCCCTGATTGGTTCCTTTCAGGTACTTCTTCAGGTGGCAAGTGGACTGGTAGCTGTTTGAAGAGGCAGAATGTATAATAGTGGGTACTGAAAGCAGAGGTTTTTTTTTTCAAATCCCAAGATGGTGCCAATGAAGAGGGAGGACAGACTAAGCCAAATGATTTGATAGTATCACTATAAGTTTCCTATATGCTCATCATCGCTACATTAAACTACTGTTTTGGGCTTACAGATTTTTAATTAGCTTGTATACCTATTCTTTTAAAAATGGATAGGCTTTTTTGAAAGCAGTGTATATTTGGTTCTCTAATTTTTCCTCCTGTTCATTCTGATATTTTGCGACTCAAGTCAAAGCCAAGTTGGATCCAAAACTGGGCTTCAATTTGCAGTTCCTGTGAAGGCAAATTCCATCCTCGGGTGTTCTCTAGGTGAGACCCAGCAATTACATACCCCCCCACCCCAGAGAGCCAATGGAGGTGGCAAATACACCTGTGTAAGTGTTTGCTTTTGGTGCAGTGCAAAGTCAACACAGGTCACTGGTCAAGTGGCATAATTATAACAGGAGCTGCCTCAGACTTCCTTTCCAGTGGGATCAGGAGCCAGGAAAATTGGGTGTGGTCAGACTGCGTTGGCAAGGGATACGATCGGCTCAGTGAAAAAAATCAGTTATGCAATAGGCTCAGAAATAATCTGGCCCCTCCTATTTCTACATCAGCATATAATTTAAAAATAGAGCAAAGGCAACATGGATATACTCTGATGCTACTTGAAACTCTAGTCATTCAACTATGTTGAACTCGTTAACAACATGCTGACAGCATATCAGAAACTCGGTAGCCGGATGTCTCTAAAAATGTACTTTTTACATTCCCATCTGGATTTCTTTCCATCAAATTTGGGTGATGTAAGTGATCAACATGGAGTGAGATTCCATCAAGATATTTCACTCATGGAGACAAGATACCAAGGCCATTTTAATCCCTACATGATGGGCGACTACTGTTGGTTTCTACAACGGGATATTTAAAAGGTTTCAGCTGTTTTTGTTGAATTGCCCATTAAAATACCAATAAAACAAACAAAATATCTACAAAGTGATCGTTATGCTCTAAAAACGATAGAATAGAGCCTTCATAAGGAGAATCACTGTGCTAAGCCCAGACCTCAACCCCATCAAGCACATTTGTGACGAGGTGGAAAATAAACTGGATAGATCTATTGTACATTTAAAGGAAAGCCTTTGGCTTGGGTTGCAGAAGGCATGGGATAATATTAGTGTTGAAGTTCTCAGGAAATATATTGACACTATGCCAGAGAGATGTGCTGCTGTAATTGCTGCAAAAGGTGG
>JAODKL010000118.1:18416144-18429091 GCA_026780765.1 Petrocephalus schoutedeni
GAACCCAGGACCTTCTGCGTGTAAAGCAGACATGATAACCACTACACTATGGAACCAGAACTTCTTACCCTTCAGAGTCCTTGAGTCTTGCCCCCCCCCCCTTGCTGGTCAAGGAACTGAACCAGCAACCTTTCATTCACAAGTGTGCTTCCTTAGCAATTAGGCCTCCACTGCCCCTAAACAAGAAACAGCTGGTTCCACTGGGGCTTGAACCCAGGACCTTCTGCATGCAAAGCAGACAGGATAACCACTACACTATGGAACCAGAACTTCTTACCTTTTAGAGTCCTTGAGTCTTGCGCCCCCACCCCCCCGGACCTTCATGAGCCTGGGTGCTGGTCCTTCCCATCCTTTGGGCAGTGGAGACTGTTGACAACTAGAGGTGAATAGTCCATGTCCAGAATGCAGAAATCCAGACCAAGATTTTGTTTTAACCAATTGAGTACTCTGTGACTGTGGGTGCGTTCGACTTCATGCAGCCGCTTACAGCGCTGGCATAAAATGATGCATTCTGGTCTTGACGTAATGCATGATGGTTAATTTTTCTTGTCCAATTTCAGCCAGCCCTGCAAAACGTCACCCCGCGTCACCATGTCACATGGTACAAAATTCTCCCGAGAGCAAGACGACTTAAGACAGATCGTGCAGTGCCTCTCGCCCGGCTGCACAAACTGGGAACCGCCTCTGTGATGACACAACTGTGCATTTATTGGCTGAAGATTTTTGTGACAGGCTTGACGTGTGTGACCTGTATCCCAAGAAGTTCCGATGCATTATCTGCTATTTCTCCTGAAAAGAATAACGAAGCAGCGAGAACTGGTTTTCATGTAATTTACCTGGTAAAATAAAGTTGAAATAAAATAAATAATACAATAAAATATAATAAAATAAAATAAATAATACAATAAAATATTATAAATCAAAGAAATGCCAACTTTAATAGTACATGTCAGTTGTTGTTGGTTGTTAATTTATTGTTAGTTATTGTAATGTTGCACTGCTTTATTTGTCTAATTGTCTAGTCTGTGAAGAAGGCATTTAAGTAAGAATTGCATTGTACTCTGTACTTTGTACATATGACAGTAAAAACGGCAACGCAGCGATTGACCACTGCAGTCAGATCTTGCGCACTAGGAGCAATGAAAGTTGTCTGACTTGCCGCCAGTCAGTTTGTTCTCCATCCCTGCAGCCGTGCGCAGATCTCGCGCTACATCACGTCAGCTGCAGACAGCCGTAAGCCCATGTCGAACGCTACCTGTGACTTTGTGCTCAACTGGTTGGTTGAAACAAAATCTTGGTCTGGATTTTTACTTTCTGGACCTGAACTATCCATCTCTGTTGACAATGGAAATTTGTTGAATAAAATAATGCAATACAATTTTATTTAAATAGCGCATTATCACAACATTACATGTCTCAATGCGCGTTACATTTTCTCTGCCACATAAAAAACCCCCAGTGAACAAGCCATAGGCGACAGTGGCAAGGAAAAACTCCCTAGAAGGAAAAAAACTTGGGAGGAACCAGACCCAAAGGAGAGCCCATCCTCCAGGGGCCACCAGAGGAGTCAATGAAACAAAACAAGAGTAGAATCCTTCAATCCTTTCTCATGGAGCCCATGGCCAAGGACAAGTAGCAAGGGGTGTGTGTAGCATTCCTAAACTGTTGCCAAGGACACCACCTGGGATAAAAAAAAAATCTGCCACATGGTTTTTTGTTCCTGCCACATGCTGGCAACTTATGAGGCGTTACAGCTGGGCTGTGAGCATGATGATGCAGTCTGATGATGTACCACAGACACTTTAGCATCTGGTCCTACTGCAGGTTTCACCAAGAACTTTGGCAGTTGCATGATGTATAACCCTTGGGGGAAACTAGATGCAGCTTTCAGTTCGCCCGTGTGTGTACATCACTGAATGAGTAATTCTGGCATGTCAGAGATGATCCCTTGGCACCTTTTGTTCTAAGCTGCTGGCATCATATTTTGTGAATGACAGAGACACTTCTGTAACCGCCCCCCCCCCCCCCAAATTCAAGTCTGCAGACGGCACTGTGTGGAAATCTCGCCAGTGCAACCATAAATGCCTGCAAATGATCTTGCATGAGGCGTAGTGTCCTGGGCCTCTCTGGAGCAGCATGTGTGAAGTTCATTAAATTCACACTAGCCAGGGGCGCCAACTATGACTCATCAACTGATACCAAGTCAGCGTGACCAGGGACAAATCGATTCAGCAGGCACTGGCCGTTTCTGGTCATTAGGAAAGGTTGGGTTAAACATCCCACCATGGAGGGCATTTTATTGCGGTGGATACCGTCAAATCTGAGGATTTTTATTAGAGCTCACAAAAGGATGAAATTGTTTATTGCGGTGTGGCGCAATGCAGCTGTCAGGCATTGTAAAGGGAATGTAAGAGGAGCAGACGCACAAACTGCATCCAGGGAGCTGAACTCCAGCAGTGCCAGTGGTCTCCATGGAGACGGACTCCCGTTCCTCGTGGCCGGCCTGTGGGACTGGGAATAATTGCATGCTGACTTATTTTCAGCCACATTCCTGTCGCCCCACTCTGATCCAATACAAACAGGCTGCGGCCTAGGCTAGGCTCCTTTCCTGGACTCCTGGAGGGGTGTGGGGGGAATTAAACAGAATGTGGGGTCGAATTGGCTCCAACGTGTCTATAAAAGGTGAAACAAACGGGAGGACCATTTTTTGGTCTATCAGCAGCCGTCTGAAGCAGTCCAAGCAGTCGGTAACAGTAGGCCGTGCTGGACATTAGCAGGGCCTACAAGACATACACAAACGAATGGCTGCTTATGGCCCAGTGGCCACCAGGGGGCCCCTAATCTGATTGTCCTATCAGAATGGGAAGAAATATGACAAATGACACCTAGGCTCATCAAATTTTGCTTTGGCTGTCTCCCGGAGTGGGGACTCGCAGGGCAGCTGCCCCCCGGATATTTTGGAAAAAGCTGGATGTCCAGGGGCCACTTCTTAGATGGGACATGACCTGGGGGGGGAGGGCAGGATCACTCTTCCTCCATCTCTCTCAGGTCAAACTGACCATAGCTGGATGGAGGCTTCCAAGGGCAGAAATGGTGCTTAACACTGATTCTCGGCTTCCATGTTTCTTGGAGTCCATGATCATTTAAATCTCTTCAGTGATGTAAAAACAGTGTTGGCTGAGAAAAGTATCATTAACTGGACTAATGCTGCTCTGCTTCGCCTTGGCTTTGAGCTGGCAAAGTTGCTGGAGCGCAGGCCTGTGATTGGCTGCGGTATCCCCTGGTGAAGGTCACAGGGAGCCCAGGTTCCAAAATCAGCTGGGGGTGGGGGGATGGGGGACCAAGTATGTGGATGCACATGTGGACATGTAAAGGGTTTCTACTGTGCTCCATGTAATGAGCAGTGCATTGTGGGTCACAATGCACTGATGGCAGGATGGGTACAGCAGAACTGAGATCAATCCAGCATCCTCTGTCCCTATGGTTCAAACACACTCACACTCACAATCGTTCCCATAAAGACAAATTGAAGCAGTGAAGCAGTGGAGCGCTGGGCTTTATTGGGGTTATTCTTCCAACCACAAAATTTACGCCATAGTCTTTCTAATCAAATGCAACCCATAGTGTGAGTGTGTGTGTGTGTGGGTTTGCATAGATCACATTTGAGAACCATAATGTCCCCAGAGTGTGGTAAAACCTCAGATTTCCTTACTTTTGGGGACATGTTTTAGGTCCCCATTTGGATAACCTCAATTTTATAAAAATCTGTGACTGCAATCAAAAAAGTAAAAATGCCAAAAGCCTTGTATTTTGGTTGGTTACTTATGGTTAAGGTTAGGGCTGGGTAGAGGTTAAAGGTGTCATAGCTGGAATTAGGGTTATGTCCATAGGAATGAATGGAGAGTCCCCATAAAGATCCAAATACATGGGTTGTGTGTGTGTGTGTGTGTGTGTGTAAATTTATACTTCTTCATTCAGGGTCAGTGAATAGATAAAGGGCTCCCTCATGTGGACAAAAAGAATTATGAGTCACCCTCTGACCACTTGTCAACTTGCTGAATAAGTGACACATAGAAGGGAACGTGTCTTACTTTTCGGGTCGGTTACTGAGAACATTAGGGCTAATTTGGGTGCTTATATGCTGGTCTTGGCACTGACTCACCGGGGTGGGAACAGGGGGTGTTTAACTGAACGGTGCAGGAATTTGTGGTGGTGAATGTGAAGTAACCTAGCTTGTCTACCTTACTCTGTCTGCATGTGTTTCAGGATCTCCTCCCAGCAGCTAACAGGAAGCGATCTACACCCAGTTTGACTGCCACCCCCCTAGAAAGCCTGCTGCCCCGGGACCCTGCCGATTCACAGATGCCCGCTCCTCATGGGCAAAGGTGAGCAGTTTAATAGGCCAGGTACACCCCCTGCAGAAGGACAATCTTGGCAGGCCTCATAATGAATAACAGAAAGGTCCGTATGCTGGGCTTTTCACTCCAAACCACAGGCAGTCCTGCAGCACTAATTACCATCTCTAGTGCTAATGTACATTGTAATTACACACCTTTCTGCAACCTCTAATACAGCGTTTCTTAAACCTGTTGTCACGGACCCCCAGACGTTCCATATTTTTGTTCTCTCCCCCCCCCAGGCAATTGGGAGGGAGCAAAACTGCGGACCGTCTGGGGGTCCCCAAGGACAGGTTCTGCTGTAAGTGCTAACTCTAGAGCACAATGCTGAAAAAGATACAACTGAGGTGCTGACATACATATGCTAATATTTCTCAAAATACCTCTGCTCTTTGGAACACACAAGTTTGCTCATATTTCTGCTAAAAGTGAGGACATAAAGGCACTAAGATCATAGGTCAAGGGTGTCAACAGTGGGGTCAAATCTCATCTCATTGTGGGCCTTCTCAAAGTGCTAGAGGTAACTGTATTTATTGCCCCCCCAAATGCCCCCCCCCCAAAAAAAATTTCCAAAACCCACTCAAAACACAAATTCTTGCAGTCTAATAATCTTTCTGAAAACTAAAAACACTTAACATTTTAGTCATTCTATAGTTTTCTTTTCTTTTTATGCATCTTTCTGGGTTAATTTTTTGGTTCAGATTCATTAACTGCATTAGAAATTTGAAATTAATGGGCAGTTTGCACAATGCAAATATGTGAGATTTCCATATACATTCAGTACAGTCTGTTCAGTATAGCGTCCAGTCAAATGCACAAATGAGAAAATGTGCAAATACCGAAAGCTATATTTAGACATTAGGACATTATAATAATAAAGCCAAAGTCCAGTCTGGCCTTCATCATCCATGCCCCAATGATATTATTCCGCCTCTATTAGATTTTGTTGCCATTTCCCCAATCAGAGGACAGCTCCAGTTGCAGACCCGCCCCTTTTGTTATTTCAAAGCCTGTGAGTGGCTGACCCAAGCAAGCATATCAGCCCTCCTCGCTCTTTCTTATGTATGGAACCGATTCATTTTTGTGGTGTGTGTGTGTATGTGTGCATGCCACTGTTTGTGTATGTATGTGCATGCATTTTGAGAAATCCAGAGCATCATATATATAAAAGCAGGCACTGTCATCCTGCCAGATTTATTAGCAGGCTTTTGAGAAATTAACTTTGGGTTTCAGGTAAGTCTTTTCATGTTTTGGATTTCTTTTTGGATATTTAAATGACTGTACCTCAGAAAAAAAGCACTGATTAATTTTATATAGGAATATGTCGTTTTGTTATACACTTCTTATTTATATTAGTTTTTTTATGAAACGTTCATTCTTAGTAATTCAATGTCTGCTTCTAAACCTGGATTTAAGCACACTCCCTAAGTGATGACTTTGAAGTTTGATTTTTTGATTTTTTTTTTCCAATCTGGATTGAGTTAGGCATGCAGTTGTAAGCAAATAAAGCCAAAGAATTGTGTGGGTGTTTTTTATTGTAAGATGATAAACACCTCACTGAAGAGAGTCTTTTGCAGGACATTTCCGATACAGATTGTTAAAGCGCTGGTCTGTTTGCTGTTCTACTTGGGGAGTTTACACACCAACAAGAGGATGGAAGGCGAGGGATTTAGATGATGATGTGGGGTATTAATACACTGGCTGTGTGAGGGCTGGTATTGGAAGAATCTTATATTCCTTATATTAACTGTTGCATGTTTCTTGTGGTACATTGAGATCAGCAGTTTGTGGTTGCTTGTGTGAGATTTCTTACTTGGATTCTCATTTGAGATTGTTTTTTGTTGTTGGTTGTTTTGTGCTCAGGATAAGAAAAGAGGCAGACCTCTCTGCTGCTTATAAAAAACAGACACGCATGCAAACACATGCACACGCAAACAGACTTGTGTGCAAGATTGTTCCTCTCTTACACACATTCTGACAGTGTGAGCTGATGTCTTTCATTACCTTTGTGAGCAGATGTTTGTATTTATGGCAATACGCAAATGATAGCAAAGGGAGAATATTAGTCATGAGAAGCATAAAATTAAACAGCTGCAGTAGCAATTTTTTCACTGCCTGTGGTATTTTCTCACAGTGGACCCGCTGTGCTCAGGTAACACCCATTAGTTACCTAACAAGCTCCCTGTCTGACAGAGCAGGAAGCTTAATTCTACTTCCTTGTAAATCCAGTAAATAAGGGCATCCCTGCTTACATTGTGTTTGCTGAGGTTTCCTGTTTCAGCTATGCTGGAGGCTTATTAAATGTAATAAGCCATTTGCACATTTAAGTGTGTGAACGCAGAGATATGAAGTGGCAAGGATGGTTTAGAGGTCTGCTGTTTTTCGAATAATTAAGGGTATTTAATAGACCTCTTCACGCAGGAATAAGCCAGGCACAGGACCATAAATTCATTCTGTGCTTTGCTTGCCAAACCACTGCTTAGGAGACTAAATAGACTCAGGTACAGGGGACTGGTTGACCACCTCTTCTCGTCTATTTTGGAAGGGTAATCCATGTTAGAAAAATTAATCTGGTATATGTAGAACATCAATAATTGTGTTCCATGGCTGGATGAGCTAAATAATTATTAAAAGTAATCAAATCCTTTTTTTGATTACTTGCCACATGCCACATATGACACTTTAGTGATTGGTGATACAAAAGGTGTATAAGATGCATTTAGCAAGTCTGTGCTTACATGACAGATGCATGCTATAGTGTGAGATTACTACAGAAATATGTTCATATCCTGAAAGGACCTGCTAAGTTAGCTAGTTAAAGCCCACCTCAGTTATGCTGTCCCAGCATGCAGAGGCTGGATCGTGACTCCGAGGTCTACAAGATGCTCCAGGAAAACAGGCAGTCACGTGCCCAACCCCGGCAGTCATACAGCTTCCGCCTGCTGCAGGAGGAACTGGAGGCTGGGGAGAAAGGTGAGGCTGCAGCTCCTGAATATGCCCAGCGGGGGGCACTGCTGCTCCATGCATATCACTGGTGAGCAAGCAAAAGGTGGTTTAGCAGTAATGAAATCCTGGTATGCTACTAAAAAAAACCTCCCATATCAAATCCAGAGGGTTACGCTCAGAGCACTTTTGGGCCAGGTGCTCAGTCTGGTCCGGAAAGTCTTTTAAGATCCCTCACTGTGTAAACTGGCAACATTTATGTAGCAGCTTGCACTTAGGGTATCTGCAAGAGCCCTTGGTAATTTCATGTGAAGGGATTGTGTTCCCATTGCTTTTTGTGTATAATGAAACGCCCTTTGACTTTTCCCCCCTGACTAAGTCCAGCAGTGACTGGTGAGACCTGCTTGCTTGCATGAGCAGAGTGTCAATGTCCCCCTTTCATAATGAGGACACACTTAACACTCTACAGCTCTCTCTGTTCCAGGAGAAACCTTCGCACCCCGGCCGAGCAGCTCTGTCTCCAGCTCACAGCAGCTGCACACCTGTGAGAAATGCGGCACCAGCATTGTGTGAGCGTTTCGCTTCGATAGTGACTGTCTGGACCACTGTGGAATCTCAGGCCCCTGAATTGTTGTATAGACAACGGGTTGCTGTAGAAACTCATACAGTTGTACAAACTCACACAGTATATACTCGGGTTGGTATATAAACATTTAGGCTGTTGTATGGACTCAAACTGTTGCATAGGCTAACATTGCTATATGGATTAAGACTGCTCTGTAGAATCAGATTCTTGTATAGACTCACATTGCTGTATGAACTCAGACTGCTGTATGGACTAAGACTGTTGTATGGACTCACATTGCTGTATGGACTCAGACTGCTGTATGGACTCAGACTGCTGTATGGATTTGCATTGCTGTATGGACTCAGACTGCTGTATGGACTCGCATTGCTGTATGGACTCAGACTGCTGTGTGGACTCAGACTGCTGTATGAACTCAGACTGTTGTATGGACTTGCATTGCTGTATGGACTCAGACTGTTGTATGGACTTGCATTGCTGTATGGACTTGCATTGCTATATGGACTCACATTGCTATATGGACTCACATTGCTGTATGGACTCACATTGCTGTATGGACTCAGACTGCTGTATAGAGTCACACTTGTGTCAGGCTTCTCTATGGACCAAATGTCTTCCTTTCTCCAGCACGCAGGCTGTACGTATCACAGAGGGCCGCTTCCGGCACCCTGAGTGCTACTCCTGTGCCCAGTGTGGCCTCAGCCTGAAGATGCGTGGCCACTTCTGGGTGGGTGAGGAGATGTTCTGCGAGAAGCATGCCCAGGAACACTACCAAGGCCCAGGCAGTGGGCGCCGAGCCACCGTCTCCCCTCCACACTAAGCCCCCCAGTATCCTTGCTTTCACAGACACCGGTCAATATGTCAGACCCCGATCCCACATTTCACTCAACTAGCTGCTCCACCAGTTAAAGACCAGCTTCACCACAGAAGTCAGGTTGTTCCGGCCCACACTTATCCCAAAGCCCCGGCCCTCACCCACCAAGCCCCCACAGTGACTCACCACTCACCATCCTGTTATCCTATCCATCGGATGCCTCCACCGTCAGCGAGCTGGACGAGGACACAGTGGTGGAGAAGCAGAATCCAGGACCTCTGTGATCTTTCACTCTTTCAACATTTCTTTTGAGAAATGGTTAACTGCTTCTCCGTCCGGGAGAAGGAGAGAACTGTAGAGTGCAGGGTTTGGCTCTGATTGGTTGATCCTTTTTGTATTTTAGTTGGATATCAAGTGCTGCCTAGCCTCATATTTTATAATATAATTTATAAACCAAGCCAAGTTACATTTATGTCAGTTAAGTAGATGACTGTGCTTTGTGTGTCAAAGGAAATCATACAAAAATGATAAAGATCATCTGAACTGCCTGACTAAAAACACAATGAAAGTAGCTAAAAGGCAGGTATTGTGCCTGATCTTATCGTGGTTATACACGCGGGCGTGAAAATGAGGTTTCCATATCCTTGGGCATTTTCAAAATAACTAGTATTAACCAGAATGAGAACATTTTCTGTTTTTTTGTGTTTACTGAACTTAATAATGAAGCAAAGATATTCCATCTTTACTTTGCAAAACATGATCCCCTTATTTTGTCATAATTTGCAAAGATCCTGGTAGATAAGTGACCTGCCCTTTCAGTTCCTTTCTAAAAGCTGTGGGACATTAGTCTGCTCTCGCTGTAGTGTAATATTTGACAGTGTGGTGCCGGACATTCTCAGGGGGACTGATCCAAATGTACCCCGATTACAGAATGTGGAAGGAATTGCGATGGGATCGAAGGTACTAAATTACGGCAAAATGCATGGGAGATTACGTAGTGGTATCGAAACGTGTTGCTCAAAGTGAAAATCCAAAAAAAAAGAAATGCAATGCGAATCACAGTCATTTGGTCGTGGTGACTATCTCAGTAGCCTGGAACCAATTGTTTTAACAGCTGGGACTTTGTTTTGTAACGAATTACTATCAGATCGCTGATCACAGGCTCTTGCTGGAGGCCTGTTGGGATAGAACTGGGTCAGTCAGAGTGGTAGAGTACTATTCTCTGCAAGAGATCCGTATAACGGTGATTGCATTAGAACCTTGTAACCTTTGAAAACCCCAAAGACAAGGCAATGGTACATACAGTATTCTGTACACAGGTGAACCCACAGGGATATTGGGTGGATTTCTGACATTTTTGCAGTTTGAGATCATTTTTGGTTTGTACTGGCGTGCAATTTGAGTGTTTGCATTTACCCCAAACGTAACTAATTTAAAATAATGTAAAGAATATATAAATACGCCTATACCTATTGAATGGAACATAACTGGCCTTGTAATTGTTCCTTCATTAGCAGCCGCTGTCTTGCATAATCATTCTCGTTATTCAGGTGTGATGTTTTGTGGGGGGCTCCTTATATAGCCTGCCTAGATGTATAACCTACTTCTTAGTCGCGCCATCGCAGGGACCAAGCGGTTTAGGTTTTCTCCGAGCCTGTTCAGATAGCGCAGGACACGCTACTTTGCAGTGGGTTTCGGTTTCAGGATGCATTGTCTTTGCCTAAAGGTCTCTGCTATGAGTCATCATGGGTGAATTATATTTATACAAAACAACAATGACAATTTTATTTATATGGCGGCACTCATACATAGAATGAATTATCGCTCCAAGGTTAAATCCAGTTGGTCATCGCAGTCATATTCTATTTATCCACTATGATGCCAACAAGAATGGTTTCAAACAAGTAGCTGTTATGATTATTATTACAATGCATTATATGGTGACAGAATAATAAACAACAACTTCATAGTAGCTCATTTCATGCTGTATTTTTCCAACAAGAGAAATACAAATAGCCTTGGAAAAAATATTGGTACAGTTTTGTTCCACAAGGTACAAACAACATTAATGTAACCCCCAATGGTACAAATATGTTCCTCAGTGTCCATTTCTGTACCTTAAATTAGATTTAAAGGTACATTTACCTACATTGGCAGACCCTGGAGGGTACAGCCCCAGTGACAAGTAATTGTTCCCTCAAGGTACACATTTTTTTCTGAGAGTGTAGGTGTGTAAGACTGCATTTATTCATAGATTACAAGATCATATGGAGATGAAGCTTTATGGATTATTGGTGCATGGGGGGAATATATTACAGCACAAAGTGATTGCAGCAACTAAAATATTAAATTAAAGCATACAGTGCCAGTCAAAAGTTTGGACACACATCTTTCAGCTTTCTACATCTTAGAATTACTATAAAGACATCAAAACTATAAAATAACATCTATGGATTATGCACTGACCACAACAGTATTAAACAAAAAAATTTGGGGGGGTGGGGGGCAGCTCTGTGGGTTGGGACCTAGAAGGTTGTTGGTTTGAATCCCTGGTTCGGCAGTGTGATCTCACCATTGGGCCCTTGAGCAAGGCCCTTAACCCCAATTGCTCCTGGGACTGGCTGACCCTACTGTCTGCTCTATACCAGTTTCCTGGGTAGGCCACATGGGATGCTGAGATGCTCAGTTGTCCTGAAGGAGGTCCCACACGTATACTGAGCATTTATTGGGCACTTTTCCTGGTCCATTTCGATTCCCACGGCGTTTAGGTCAGGTGGCCGGGTCACTGGGTTAGGTGGCTGTCTGCGATTAATAAGTCAACAGTTTGAATCCCAGGATTAGCAGAGTAATTTCACCATTGGGTTCTGAGCAAGAACATTAACCCCCAGGTTCTCCAGAGACTGCCTGACCTTGCCTTCTCAGCTGGCGTAAAAGTGCCCGCTAAATAAACAAGACATAAAATGTGAGACTCAACTATGTGATTGTCTTCTGCAGCCTCACACACAGCTGTCTGCCAAGCTGCCGTGACGTTGTGAGTTTGTGACAGTCCTGTGGGGAACCATCCATCCGTTTTCTGTAGCTGCTTGTCCTATTCAGGGTCGCCTATCCAGACATAAGGCAGGGAACAACCCTGGATGGGGCGCTAACCCATGGCAGGACACACCCACATACCAGTCACTCGCATAGGTACACCTAGGTCCCAGAGGATGCTTTTCACAATACTTAGCTTTGAAGCATCTTCTCCAGCATACCGCTGCATCCCTGGTTTATACATCTGTGCGACACACCTGCATCTGACTGAGCCTCACATGTTTGGCTCTCTATACACCAGGGGTGCCGAGTGGCTCAGTGTGCTGAGATTCTGTGCCCGTGATTGAACCTGACCTGGTTCACTTGTCACTTGTCTGGGGGTGCTTGAGCAAGGCCCTCAAGCCTGTGACCCCCAAGCTATAAAGAACAAGATGGGGTCGGTGAAGTGAAGAATCCCAATATACTTGTGCAAATGGAAAATAAAGGATTTATCATATTGGACTGGTCCTGCACAGGACGTGGTCTTATCACAAAGCCATGCTAGCCTGGTGTGTAAGCACACAGGAATGTTAAAAATGCCAAATCATGCCGCTTAGGGCTTTCTAAGCTGCCTCTCTTTCTCTTGGTAATATCCCCCTCTCTCTGGCCTGCATCATTTGGGGGGGGGGGGGGGGGGGGGGGGTTTTGCCTGTCGGGGCGGGGCACCCCGGGGCCTGTATTTCCTTTATGTTTCACATCCTAAAATTTTAATATGCAAAAAGATAGCTAATAGGCCTGTGCTCACAGTGGTGGTAGATGCCAGAGAGCTGTGCATATATGCAAGTGGCGACCATCTTCTAGTGTGAGCAGTCACACAGTCAGTTAGGCACATACAGTACTGTACAACCATGGTGCAAACATGCCTACAAAGCCACTCCGTAGCCAAGTGCAGGGGGACTGCAGCTATGCAGGCAGGAAGTCAACACCCCTGCTTGTCACCTTTCACGTTCCATTGCGGGAGATTTGGACCTTGGCTTTTCAAATGTCATATTGTTGATACTGATTGTCTAAATGTCAAGCCGTATTACAGCTTGCTGCATGATTCTGATTCTCTAGTACTTTCTGTTCTAGTTTAGTAACACAGGGAGATAAACAAAAAATAGCCACCATGCCCCCCCCCCCCCCCCCCCCCCCCACC